>JASZXU010000240.1:0-28578 GCA_035521515.1 Phenoliferia sp. Uapishka_3
CGCCCAGACCTCGCTTTGGAACATTTACAGAAAGCGCTCGAGATTAACCCGGATGATGCGGAATTGGTTTATAATCTTGCGGCAGTTTTGGAGGCGACGGAGGATGAAGAGGAGGCTTTGATTGCTTATCAGAGAGCGGAGGGACTGGGGATTGAGAGAGCGGCGGTTAATATTAGGAATGTGAGTGGGAATTGTTCTCTGTTTAGACTGACTGGGGAGCGGATATTGATGATGATGATGTGTATGTCCAGATCGGGGCGAAGATTCTGGGCAAGAGGCTGAAGGAAGAAGCGGTGGAAGAGGAGAGGAAGAAGAAAGCCGAGGAGTTGGCGGCCAAAGAGCTACCCAAGACTGAGGAGAAAGAAATGGGGAGCAGTAGGAACTAGTAAGGATTTCGACAAATCGTTCGCAAGTATCTTCCCAGCGACATCGCTCCCTCACGCTATACTTGTCGGTGGCGCCTTCGCAAGACTTGAAGTCGCTCGGACGCCCTCGACTGAACACGCGGCAGCAAGTTTCTTAGAGCAGCTTTTGATTCGCGTCTTAGGTAAGAAGGAGATTGGGCGAGAGGATGTACTTTTCATGAAAGCCTGGATGGTCTAGCGGTATGATTCGCCCTTAGGGTCGAAGGAACCAACTTCGTCAAAGAAGAAGGTGGTATCTAGTCTACATGGGCGAGGTCCCCGGTTCAATCCCGGGTTCGGGCCTGTAGGTTTCTGCTGCCTTCGTAAAATCGGCTTGGCAGAATCCGCTACCTTTTTTTGTTCTAGGCGACGGTAACGGTCCGCCAACGAGCGGGCTGGTAGCCTCTCGATTTTAACAATGGCTCGTTCCTCAGTTTTAGTTCCAGCTCTCGTGAAGCTACATTAACAAGATTCTTGAAATGTCTGGGAAGTGTGGAGATACGATTACACATTAACGGGCGCCGATGCATGTGTGACCTCTCTTCAACTCGCAACGCTAAGTGAAAGCCCGGAGAGTTTTTCGATAGGTGAGGTAGTTCGTGGCTGATATTCTCAGCAGTTTTTATAGCAGAAAGAAAGGCCAGAATTCCGGCTGAATCCTACACTTGTGTTCCGCTGAGATTTCCAGGCAAACTTTGCAACATTGCCTCAATTCCGCATTTCTCCCATGAACGCTATCGGGTACATCCATCAAACAACAGTTGCAAAGAAATGCTTACCTATTGATCCACGATGGCACAAATCGACTGGTGGAAGAAAGAAGTTGTTGTACACCGGCTCTCGAAGTTTGACTCCTGTCGCCTTCATGGCAGGCGTCTCGCAGGCTGACCGACACGACGGGAAGAAAAGACAGGGATTAGCATCTCATGATAATTTTCCAGAGCCTTGGGTCAGAACAACATGGTGAGCTTTATGTTGCCTTGAAACAAAGTTCGGATCACATACTGTAGCTGAGGAGAAGCCAATGTCAGCGTGATTCGTCCCCGGGCCCACTCACTCTTCCTCCAGACTCGATCTTTCTCGCAGCACTTCATTGGGGCCACCTGCACGATTCAACGCCTACCGTCTCCCAACACTCGCCTCGCAGGCTTGCGGCCACTATAGCGCTGTCGAAAGCCCGGCCCTCAGCCGAATCTGCCCCACTTTTTACCCTACGACGACAAGGCGCTTCGATTCAACCCATCGAGAGTCGACTGTTACGAGCGTGCCGAACCGAGACTCAACCTGCCTACACCCCAATCAATCTCATTCCTGTCCAGCTCCACCGACGTCGACATCCGCGAACCCAAAATGCGACCTCCAACTTCGAGTCAAGCTACCTCTTCCCTCGATTGACAACAAAGCGCCGGTTTTGATTTCTGCGTCAGGAGAGTCCTTAAGGAGTTCCGGCTAGCGTAGTGGTGGAGTCGGGTCGGTGAGGTTGTGAAGGTGAAGGTGGAGGGCTAAAGTGAAGACGCGGTCGCGCGCTCGTCTTTGTCTTCTGCCGCTTCGTTCTCTTTCGCTATCTCTCACGCGTCACATACCACCATACGGCTGACAATCCTGCACGCTTGCTCTGTATTCGCATCTGCTGGTCCGAAAGCGGTATCCCCGCCTTCGACGAAACGCGACATTTAGCAACCCCTTCAGCTGTCATTTGCGGCGTATCATACTCGGCGCGAAGTTCGGCCAGATTCCACGAGGAGGAGCGTTTCAGCGTTTGGAAATGCTTACGGGGAGCATAGGTGCGGTCGGAAGCAGATGATGCGCACCCGCGAGGCGGTCGCGAGCTCGGGCGAGGCACTGAGCACTTCGCCAGGCAGTCTGGGCGTCGTTGCTGATTTATGAGTGATAGATGTTTGCCAGACTTTGAGCGAAGAAGCGGCAATGGTAAGTTCTCCCTTCGCTTCGACAGGCACATTTCCCCGGCCTCCACACCCAGTGCTCACCCATAGCTCTTCCTTCAGTGTTGTAGACCTTTGACCATTGCGTAAAGAATGCTAATGATTTCAGCCGTCTCACTCGAGAGCTGTTTCAGATCACAAAACCTGGGATTGTCGGACGCGGATGGTGACCCTGGGACTGGGACTGGCTCCGAAGGTCACAATGGTGTAGGTCACAGAGCGGGTGAGTTGAAATCACAACGTGATGAATATTGACTTCCTGCTCGACTTCGTAAGCACGGGCCAGCGCCCTAGTTCGCAATGGCCGAAGCCTTTCGCGGATCGTTCGCTGAGGTGTAAGCGTGAACAATCTCAGTTCTCAGCCGAGATCATCAATGATCACTGATGCATAATGGCCCTATTCGTCATTTCCAGGTCATCCATCATGCTTCTTGAGATTCTCATGTGAGCGGTGTCCAGCTCGTGCCTCTCGACTCGCACTGCGAAGCTGGGAGAACCGCCAGCCGAGACGTTGCGAGCTTCTGCTGAATACCGCGCGGTGGGAGGCCAGGCGTGCTCGATCACAGGCAGCTTCGCGTAATCTTGAGCAATCAAGATTTGCCATGCCGAAATGCGCCCTCAACACGCGTGAGTCGTTGCAGCCTGTGTGACTTCAAGTGACTTCGCTGATTTGTTACTCCTGAAGTCTTGGCGCGCAGGTCACCTGTGGTATTTAGGATGGCATTGATGAAAATCTCAGAGCAGTTTTTTTCCTATGCGACACTGCTTTTAATCGCTTCAGTGGTACACCACGGAGAGACTTGGACTTGAGATCACAGAGCGCCGAAGGTCAGCAGTAGTGAGTGCCACCGTTCAAACATTGGAAGTCCTGAGATCTCGAGAGCTCGCTGACAGAAACGACCATGCGGTGGGGTTTGTTATCGGTACGCAGCCTGTCAACAGTCACAAGCACGCCTGCGTTGCTGGATAAGGCGCACCCGGGCGTCGGCCGAAGGAAGCGCTAGAGGCACATTGTTCCGGCTTCCTTGTGAGCCGTCTCACTCGTCTCTCATTCCCAACTCCACAAGCTCGTCTACTTTGCTTGCGGCAGATGAGCGCAAATAACGAGAAGAAGGAGCCTTCGCCTGCGTCCTCAGAGGTCGCCATCGATGAGAAAGTCGCGAACGAGCTGGGATTGACCGGCAAAGAGCTCAGTGATGGTCAGTCTTCGACTTTCATGACTTACAAGTCTCCAGCTGACATCATCTATTGAACGCAGTTCTTCCGGTCGTTGAGCACCTGTCGCTAGATGAAGCGAGAGAAATCATCCGCGAGACCATTGACGGCAAGGATCTTGACCCAAACTTCGATACCGTAAGCTTCAAAGAAACGGAATTTTTTAAAGCGACATTTCAACCCTCATCACTCATTCCAGGACCTACTCAAGCGCGCGAGAGCCGCACTGGAGGAGTCGGCGCTTTCGCACGAAACCGCGAGGAAGCTCGTTGAGGAATTGAAGCTCGAGGCAGCTCTGTTCGACGACTCGTAAGCTTTATTGTTTTCTATATCATCTACCTGCTGAATCCTTTCCCTCCAGGCCGTATCTTGAGGTAAACCCTTCTGCGCCACAGAGCTCCAAGACGCTGACT
The DNA here is from genome assembly GCA_035521515.1 of Phenoliferia sp. Uapishka_3. Taxonomy (NCBI): domain Eukaryota; kingdom Fungi; phylum Basidiomycota; class Microbotryomycetes; order Kriegeriales; family Kriegeriaceae; genus Phenoliferia; species Phenoliferia sp. Uapishka_3. Next base: position 3,976 of record JASZXU010000240.1, read on the forward strand.
TCCGGTCCACTTGCTCACTCTCAGGTCCGCGCTGTCATCGAGAATACTGATGACCCGAGCATGCCTGTCAACACGTAAGAACCGTTTATTATCAACCGGCCTCCTCTAGTCTCACTTTTCATCATCCTCAGCTTCCGAGCTTGGTTCCTTGGTGAGCACTGTTCGCAGAGCATTTGGGAATGATGTTGATGATTGGCGGCATCCCCAGGATTCATCTATGTCACTGTCGGCACCGGTATCAATGTCTTGTAAGCACCACTTGAGCATTGCTGTGGTTAGCAAGCTCACTTTCGCGGTGCAGCTTTTCAGCTCGGTACCCCGGTATCAGCGTTACGACGTGAGTACTCCCTTCCGTCTTCAATGTTCTTCTCTTTTTAACACTTTTCCACGTAGCTTCTGTGCACAAGTCATCGCGTACCCCATGGGGAAGTTTATGGAATGGTGCCTCCCCACAAAGAAGGTTAAAATCTTCGGTTACGAATGCTCCTTGAATCCTGGCCCATTCAATATGAAAGGTGAGTTTGCTGCGAGAGGAAACCTCGGAGTCTGGCTGACCTATCCATTTCAATAAGAGCACATGCTTGTAAGCGATTAAAATGCAAGTGAAAGAAGACAGAAGGATGAGGCTGATAACCCTGTTCTTTCAGGCGACAATCATGGCTAACGTAACGAGCTATTGAAACATATGCGAAATTAGGCCGACACTGACACCTTCCTCTTTGTAGGTGACGTTCGGTGGCGGAGGTAAGAGATCACCAACTTGGCAAAGGACAAGGTTGCTCACTGTCCTGTGCAGGCGTGGGCGTCTATTCTACGGACATCATCTTCGTCCAGAGGTTGCCCAAGTACTTCAACCAGACTCAGCTTGGAGGTGATTTATTTCTCTGCCACCGCTTTTTCATCTTTTCTTACAGCTTTCCTATTTTCCAGCGAATCCTGGATACCAGGTATTTGTCAAACATCACCTCGCCTGTTGGCCATTCCTAACCTTAACCTTTTTTATCAATCAGATTTTGATGACGCTGAGTACCCAGATGATTGGGTAAGATCATTCCATCTCATGTCAGGGAATTCGTGACTGAGAGGCGTTCCTCCTCAGCTTCGCCGTCGCGGGTCTTTCAAGGCGATTCCTGGTTTACCCTCCTTCCATGATATGGCCACAGTGGGCCTCTTCATTCTTCGATTGATGAATGTGACTCACAATTGGGAAAATCTAGGACTCTTGCCACCGTCGCGCTTAACCGCAGCTTCCACCAGGAGGAGAATGCACCTGCCAACGGCTGGAAAATCACGCGCCTCAGGTTCTTCCTTTGGGTCTTTATTGGGTATTCTCTTTACTTTGTTTTCCCCGACGCCATATTCCAAGCACTTAGTTACTTCAATGTGAGTGCTCACCTCCAGCCATTGATCTCGGGCTGACATTTCACCTTCACGAAAGTGGATGTCGGTGAGTAAATTTTCACATCATCACACACTACGGGCAGAAAGTTGAAAGTCAATTCTTATTACAGTGGATCTCGGTATTACTCCCTACTCCCTCAAAAGATTTCAACGTGGGCAGATGAAGGGCTAACATCCGCTTCCTCCTGGCCAGCCAACGAACGTCAAGCTCGCATTGATCACTGGGAGTGTCACGGGGCTGGGAATCAACCCTTGGACCGTAAGCCATACCCTGAACTGAATGATTTTAAAAAAATTCTACTGACCTTTCTTACGAGCAGACTTTTGACTACAACGTACGTTGCCGTTCACAATCCCTCGGAGACGCCTCCTGACACATGGCTTCAGAATCTTTTCATTGACCCATTGATTACTCCACTCCATGGTCAGTGGTTTCATGTTCAATCCGATGCTCAATAGCTAACTACAAAACATGCAGCGAGTCTCAACGTCTACGCAGGTTTGCTTCCCACTCTTCGCGTACTGAAGTTCACTGCAGGCCGCTTACATTGGCAAGGCAGGAATGCTTTTTTTGGCAACCCCGTTCATTGCCAGTGAGTTTACAGTAATTGATTCGCTAAAGTTCCCGTTCAATCTCACTCCTTTCCTCGTTCCAGTTGTTTACTTTAAAAACATGTGAGTGCCGTCGAATGGATCTGAAAACGGTAAGCTGAGACCTTCCCACTCCAAACAGCTTCTTTACTGCCTACCTCCCTATCAACACGTCCTCCATTTACGCCAACACAGGAGGGAAATGTAAGAACATTGCCGCCCGACTACTGGAACAGTTGACTGACATCTCACCTTCGCAGACAAGTAAGAAGAAATGGAGTTCTTGAAGTACAGCCAAGGCTAATGATCCTTCCAGTGTCTCAAAGGTCCTTAACTCTGAGTGAGCTCTCTCTTCTCCCTCCTTTGTTGGGAGTTAAAACACTCAACAGTGGCCTCTTAGTTACAAACTCGACGAGGTCGCCTTTGCCGCGTATGGAGCTCCATATCAAACAGCTGCGTATGCTGCTATGTTTTTCTGCTTCTTTGCGTGCTACACTGCCACTGTGGTGCATGTTGGACTCTACGTGAGTTCCCTTCATGCCATCATGTGTTTGAAGTCAAGCTCCTTTGACGTTCCTTCCTCGCAGCACCGTCGCGAGGTGTGGGATGGAGTCAAGTCTGCTATTCGAAGAAAGAGTGTGAGCTTGAGAGAAATCTCTTCATCCTGCTGCGAACTAATTTTGTGTACCTTATAGGCTCGAGATGCCTGTGAGCGCTCCCCCGGCCTCGCGCAAGTCCAGCGTTTTAACACTTTCATCTTCCAGACGGAGACGTTCACAATCGTCTTATGAGAGCGTATAAAGAGGTTCCAGAGTGGTGGTTCTTCCTTGTGCTCGTGATCTCAGTAAGTTCGGGGCTCGGCTGGCTATGTGATGGCGCTGACTTAAAGTCTTTCCCTTAGCTTGTGAACATTCCATTTTGTTCTCTACACTTGGCTGAAGAAGACTAACAGCTTTCGCTAGGTATTTGGTATCGTTTCGACAGAGGTCTACAATCTTGGCCTCCCTGTATGTATAACTAAGGTCGTTTTCAAGACCTGCGGTTGACTGACTGACGCCGCTGACACAGGTGTGGGGTATTTTCTTTGGAGTACTTCTAGCCCTCATCTTCAGTACGTGATACATCACAAAAATCTGCAGTAGGTTGACTGATGAATGTGTTATCAGTTGTTCCCGTGGGCATTGTAGGCCTTTCCACTACAACGGGCTCTCGGCGGTTTGCTCACCAGTAGAATAGGTCATGGCCGTCTCCAACTTCGAAATTACAAGTAAGGAGTCCCATCAATTATTAAACTGTGCTTCAAAGCTGATTCTTGTACGCAGTCAACGTTCTGGCTGGTACGCTATTCAAGTATGGGTCCTCGCAATACCTCTCACTAATCCTTTGTTCACCGACTGTAAGAGGTAATTGGAGGTTATGCGCTGCCCGGGAACCCACTTGGGGTAAAGTCAAACATTGTTTAGAAGGAAGCTCTTGCACTGACTTCACATGCCTGTAGGTCATGCTATTTAAGACATACGGCGTCGTCCCTACTGCCCAAGCCATCGGTTACGGTTAGTCTGTTGCACAAAGCATATCAATTCTACTGGAGCTGAATTATCTTGTCATAGTGCAAGACATGAAACTCGGCCACTATGTCAAGGTCCGCTCATCTTCCCTTCTGGACTATATCCCCAGCTGAAGTTTTATTTCATAGATCCCACCTCGCTCGTTGTTCACAGCACAGCTTGTTGCGTCTATCTGGGCGAGCTTTGTAGGCTTGGGTACAAGTTTTTCTCCTTGCTTATTTCACACCCCGGCTTGACTTACATCTTTCCTTGCCGAAAAGGTGTCGCGGACTGGCAAATTACGAACATAAAGGTGCGTTGTGCGTTAGGAATACAAAGGAATACCATCAAAAGCTGACGAACAAAACAAGAATCTCTGCGAGAGCGACCAGCCAGACAAATTTACTTGCGCCAGTAGCTGTTCGTGGCTTTTTGATCATCCCATGATACCGTTTTGACAAAACTGATGGTGCCGCGCTTCCTACAGACGCAGTTTTCTTCAACTCCGCTGTCCAGGTGTGTACATCCTTCAGGCCTGCAGCACTCGCTTTGCCTCCGAGAGCTGACAGACCAAACCCGACACTGCAGTGGGGCGCTATTGGGCCCAAGCACCTGTATTCCGAAGGACGGATATACCATACGTTGGTCTACGGGTTCTTGATGGGCGCTTTGCTTCCTTTCGCCTTCTGGGGTATCGCGAAAAAGTGGCCGACGTCGTTTATGCGATACGCATCTGCGCCAGTCTTCCTATACGGTGGATTGAACTACGCACCCGGAAACTTGTCCTACGTACGTTCGCTATAACCAAGCCTTGCTACTCCGTCTTTGAATAGTCGAGCTCACGTCGTGGGACTCGATCTATAATCAGGTTACTCCGGTACAATATCTTCTCTCCTCACCTTAAGCGAACCTGCTCATCTGAACTTGTGGACTGTAGGCTATTTACATAGCATTATTCTTCCACGTTTACATCCGTCGTCGTGCTCAAGACTGGTGGGCAAAAGTGAGCCGTCTGACTTTCTTTCTTACGAGCCCTTGCTGATGCAAATTAATGTGCAGTACACCTACATTCTTGCAACAGGACTTAAGTCTGCAATTGGAATTGCCGGAGTCGTTTGGTTCTTCGCAATCCTTGTAGGTTATCCCTCTCACGTTGAAGTGCCTTGACTGAAGTACTGACAGCACGCAACTTGCAGTACAACGGGTGAGTTTTGACTTTAATGTCTTCTACAGCCTGAACTGATGGTCGCTCAAATTTAGCTACGAGCCTGATTGGTGGGGGTGAGCAGTGACATCCCCTTAGTACTGTCCATTCAGAAACTGACGACTTTCGACCCTGCAAGCAACGACGTTCCTTACGCAGGATGTGACGGCACGGGCTGCAGGCTGTTGCCCATCCCCGACGTCGGTAAGCTTCTGTCTCACATGTGGACTCCGGAACAGCACTGACAATCTTGCAATTCCAGGGTACTTTGGGCCTGGTCAGCATTTTCAACCTGCTGAGCTGCTCCACCCGCGCCAAGTCACTGACCAACCTCCCCATCTCCAGCTCCTGTTGGCACCCTTGCTTGAGATCCATCTCATGAGATTTGTGTTTTCGTTCCTTGTTCCAATTTGTCTTGATAATTGGATCCACAAATACCACGCAGTGAGGGTTGGAGTCCTTGAGCTGCAAAAAAAATTGCACCCGCTTAGACTGTTTACAACCAGTTCCTTGGCATCATTGTGAAAACTTTATGCGCAGAGTCGACTTACAACTGCGGTCACCATACAAAGCTGAAGCTTTATTGAGCTTTATTCGACATTGCCGGTTTACTTGACATGCACCAGAAGCGCCGCACAGGCAACGCCACTCGAAAAGCGCATCAAGACAACGATGAGGGCTGAATTTCTACATGTGGCAGGTTATCTTTATCTGGTTTAGCCCTCCTGGTAGTCTCCCGGAACACAAAGGAGACCTTCCGCCCTCAGAAATCTTCCTCCTCATCTTGAGTCGAGCGGGTTACATGAACTCCATTGTTCTTCGGGATTGGTCAGAGTAGTCAATTACTCAGTGAAATACCCTCACTCGCTGACAAACGCTCACTCACTGCCATAGTGTTCATACGGATTGAGTTCCCTGCGCTCGCCGGAGGCTTCGTAAAGCTGTTCATTGGAACGCCCTTTGCTCCGTATATCGGCAGCGTAAGATTCCTTGAACCCCTTTCTCCACCGTCGAGTGACATCTTCCCACGAGACCCACGAAGAGTAGTGTCGAGATGAGGCCTGCTTCCGCTCCCGCTGGTCGCCTCATTTGCATGTTGCTCTTCGCGGCAGTTGAGGTTATAAAGCATCGATGAAGTGTCTAAGCCAAATCAAAATGATCATCAGAGATTTCATTAGTGTGAAGTTTGAATTCTATGAGTTCAAAAGAGCCCACACAGACGCCCCAAGCAGAACGAGAACGTCTGCGGAACTGTTGCCAGCGAGAAAAAAAAAGTGAGTTGCGGCACAGGTTGAGGTTTGATGAGTTCGCACCATTGGAGTTTTTGTCGTGCAAGTACGTTAGAAGTGTGGCAAGAGCACACACAACGGTGACGAGCCCAGTTTGAACACTTCCTAACGCAAGTCGATTGAGTACTGCTCCCAGTCGACTTTTCCTCACCGATCCAGAGGCTTGCTGTGCTTTCTGAAGCGTCATCCGTAGCCTGTAGAGTTGCGAAAGAAAGACGAGGGTGATGGCGATGTCTGTAGCGGTGAAGGTCAGCATCTCTATTGATTTGCTGAGCAGGGCGCCGGGCTTCACCCGTGACGAAGGTCAGGACGATGGACAATCTGCACAAGCGCAGAGCATCAGAGAATGCAACGTTTCACCGAAGGCTTTTGTTTTTTTGATTCTAGAAAGAGCAACTCACTGCACAGAAGGTAATAATTTGCTACGCTGCTGATAGTTGCCGAACTTGAGCAATCCGGTCAAAAGCCACAGAACGCCCGCGACCTGAAGAAGCAAATTCGGGTCAAATCAGCTCCACAACAAAGAGAGAGAAAGGATGTACTCCAGTCAAGTTCATCGCTACCAAGATAGCGTTGACACTCCGTCGAACGACTACATTTGGGATACTGGCGAATGTTCGTTAGCTTGGCCGGTACAAGACCATCTCAGGCATTCTTACAGCCTGCAAGCCCGATGGGACAAGAAGATTTGCACTGTTGACGAAGTGACCCCGGTCGAAATGATAAAGACCTGGAAGACGCTTGGGAGATTCTCCAGGAACAAAATGTCTCCCCCTGTGTCACACGACCAGTCAGCACGAAGGATATGAACATCAAGAATTCTACTTAAGGCAAGATCACGCACAATGTGTGATAGTGTAGAGATACACGCAAGCGTAGATCGTCCCCGTCGCCACAATGTCACCAACGAAGGCCAGCAAAACCGCCAGTCGCACGACGAGCGAATCTGCCGACTGATGTTTTGTCCAGTACGTCCATAATTGATAGACTTCCAGAACGAAGAGAATCGAGTTGAGCCACGATCCGATCAGCAATGACCTGTAGGCAGGAATAGGTGAGCTTAGACCTGATGCGACTGATAAGAGGTTCTGGTGGCTGTAATTCTGGACGCACCCTATGACCTTGTTCAGAGGTATGAGGGACGCGAGAGTGCTCATTTTGACGGACCAGCTCTTGCGTTCAGTAAAGAGTGAGCTACCTTGTCTAATTTCTTCATCGAAGTAGGCTTCGCCCGCCCATCGCAACGGCGGCTGCCTCCTGTGCCTCGGTGGATGCGACTCGCCGGAAAACGGAAAAGTCGCTGTCTCGAGCCCGCACGTCCCTCAAATTTTCGAGATCTGCGTTCGTAAGATATTTCACGCTGGTGGCAAGAAGCCGGCCCAGAGCACGGTCGATACGGTTCCCCATACCACGCAATACCCAACCCAGACTCTTCCCCATCGTCTCCCCTCCCTTGCTTTGCTCTCTTCGTGGCTCTTCATAATACCATCCACGCCGTTCGCTACATCTTTTTCGACCAAAGTCGCCGCGTACCAAAAGACGACAGGATTTGAGGTACAGAGCCTCAGAATGATCTGAACGTGCGAAGCAAAGAGTAGGAGGAGGGTGAGTGCCGTGTGGAGGTGGATGAATGGTGTCAGAGTTGGAGTGAGGAAAAATGATGAGGCTGGTGGAGCGTTCGGCAAGGTGAGGAAGGGAATGGAGGAGCGGGCAATGTGGGCGTAGTTGCGGGAGTAGAAGGCATATGATGCGCTGAGAGAAAGGAAAAGCACAGGTGAGGCGAGGAGGAAGTTGGGTATTTGGGATACCGTCCAGTATCTGAAAGGTCCGACATTCCTGATTTTTGGGACACGGTCAGCTTGGGTGTGAAGCGAGCAACCCGAAACCAGGGAACGGACCAGTATTCGCTCTGTATCCAGCCATAGCTCATGCCCACACCTTGCGAGCACCAAGGTCGAGAAGTTGATCCCTGACAAAGCTCATTCCATGCCCAGCGTTGAAAGAGAAAGAACGGAGCAGTAGATAACGCGGAAAGCGCGAGCAGTTTTGGCGCGCCGTTCAGCAGTCGCTGACAACCGAAACAGCAAATCTTAGCAGTCGTCCTTCAAAAGTAGAGATGATTCAAACAGAGGAGAGAGGTAGGCGCACGTTCGTTTCGAACACGCCACTCCTCGCGCGCGGGGCATGAAAGATGTAGTGCCAAGCGAAGAAGCCTGGTCCCATGATGATTCCTTGCCCTCTGAAAAGCGTCCCGCAAGCCCAGATGAGCGCTGCTGGGACGAAGCGGTGCCGCACAAACAGGAGCATCCCAAGGAACGTCGTCAAGGCGAAGAAGGGCTCTGTGTAGGGAATAGCATTGAGCGTCGGAGGAGAAGGTGGGAGGAGGAAGAGAACGACGGTGAGGAGAGCGAAAGATCGGGAAGGGTGGAGGGCGAGAGTTAGCCTGCATCGCAAGGTTAGCACTTGCTTGAACGAGAGCGCTAACAAAAAAGACACGCACTTGTGTAAAGCTAGCGCCGCGCCGACGCCCGCGAAAGCGGCTGCCAGGGTACCAGCGAGTACAACATCCTGGGCTGACAACACGGGACCCCGTCGAAGGAGCTGGACCACGCGTCCGCCCCACCTGGCGAGGAGTGAGATGCCGGGCATGAACGCGAGTTGTTGCTCGTGTTGATAGCCATGTAAGGCAGTCGAGGTGAAGTAGAGCGAGTCCCATCGCAGGAGTGGCTCGAGGAGGGAGCCTGTCGCGTTGAGTTGTAGTTGAGACGAGGTGTCGAAGGCGGGAAGAACGCGACCGGCGGTTGTGAGAAGAGCGATTGTTGCAACTCGTGCTCCGACCGCGAGCGCGATGATGCTAGACTCGGAACTCCTCATATGTACCCAGTCTTCTCCCAGTCAACTAGGTCGTGGGGCAACGTGCGGTAGGTAGGAAGAACGCTAGGCGCAAGCGCGCATTCTGAGGGTCATCGGATGTCTTCTCGAGCGAACGCTTCTGATTGGCCCGGAGACCGCGAGCATCAATTTGTTTCGGTCGCCAAGTCTACCTCCGTCTCTCTCTCTTCTCCACCCCCACATCGAACAGAACTTTTTACCCATCTCACACACACAACACAATGAGTTCTATCCAAGCTCTCAAGAACTTTGGCGCGGTCTGCCCTTTCCTCCACCGCGTCTCTCCGATGGGCCTCCGTGCCCTCTCCTCGACCGCGACGCCCGCAGGACACAACCGTCTCTCCCTCCTCGCCACGACCGCCTGCCCCATGATGAGCATCGCATTGGCAAACAAGCGTGCTTTCTCTACCTCTACACCTACCCCCGTTCCCGCTCCTTCCCCTGCACCTGCACCTGCCAGCGCTCGCGGTTACGCCTCGATCGCAGACCAGCAGGCCGAATCTCAAAAGCTTCAGCGCGCTGAGGCTGAGGAAATTGTCGCTCGCGCCAAGGCCATCAACTCCTCTTCCAACAAGGAGTCTGGTGTCGCTTCCGATGTCGAGGTCGCCGATCAGGTCAATATCGCTCCTCCGAGTGGTCGCCCCACTTGTGCTCTCGGATTTGCGAAGCACGTAGTTACCTCTGCCAGACCAGGCTACAATTACGAGGATTTCTACCACTCGGAATTGGACAAGAAGCACAAGGACAAGTCTTACAGGGTTAGTCTTTTTCATCACCGGTCAACTCCGTCGTCGACACATTCCGCAACCCCCTTGGACATGTTTCCTGACTCAGTCTTTTCCACTCCTTAGTACTTTAACAACATCAACCGTCTTGCTGGTCGCTACCCCATCGCCCACACTGCTAACAAGGGAGAGGAAGTTACCGTATGGTGCAGCAACGACGTTCGTCCCATCTCATCGCTTGTCCTCCTTGCCAACCATCGATCACTCACACTTCTCATGCACGCAGTATCTCGGAATGGGCCGTAACCCCGCCGTCCTCGATGTCATGCACAACACTCTTGACACCTACGGAGCCGGAGCTGGCGGAACGCGCAACATCGCCGGAAACGGAGCCATTCACCTCGCTCTCGAAGCCGAGTTAGCTGAACTTCACCAGAAGCCAGCTGCTCTCGTGTTCAGTAGCTGCTACGTCGCCAACGACGAGACGCGTTAGTTGCCCCCTCTTTTTTTTTTCCTTCGCTGTTCGGAGGCGAGCACCGAATATTGACATTCTGAACGCTTCCTAGTCGCGACCCTCGCATCGAAGCTTCCTGGATGTGTCATCTTTTCAGACGAGCTCAACCATGCGAGCATGATTCAGGGAATGCGCCACTCGCGTGCTCCTAAGGTCGTTTTCAAGCACAATGACATGGTCGACCTCGAGGCCAAGCTTGCGAAGCTCCCTCTTGACAGTACGTCGCCCTTAATCTGATCGCACTAGAGAATCGAGTGCTTATCAAATCCTTTTTCGCAGCACCGAAGATCATTGCTTTCGAAAGCGTCTACTCGATGTGCGGAAGTGTTGGCCCGATCAACGCCATCGCTGACCTCGCCGAGAAGTACGGCGCCATCACCTTCCTCGACGAAGTGCACGCCGTCGGTATGTACGGACCGACTGGCGCCGGAGTCGCCGAGCACCTTGACTGGGAGACCAATGCAAAGGGTGGAGCCCTCGGTACCGCTATGGACCGCATGGACATCGTGCGCATCTCTTTTCGTCTTGTGATCGAGTTCCTGTGCTTACAATTACCGCTGTTTCTAAACAGATCTCCGGCACCCTCGCCAAGGCTTACGGAGTCGTTGGAGGTTATATCGCCGCGAGCGCTAGTCTCATTGACATGCTTAGGTCGTACGCTCCTGGATTCATCTTCGTTCGTCTACGATTTTTCCTTTTTTTCGTATCACACTGTCTGAATGTTATCTTTATGATACTAGACGACCTCGATCCCTCCTACCAGTGCCGCTGGAGCTCTCAAGGCCATCCAGTACCAGAAGGCGCACCTTGCCGACCGTCAGCGCCAGCAGCGCAACGTCGCTACTGTCAAGGGTGAACTCGAGGCTATGGGACTCCCCGTCATTCCCAACACGACCCACATTATCCCTGTCGTTCGTCCTTGACCTTTTTTCAGCCCTGCCGAATTGCTCGCTCATTTTCGTGCCACAGTTGGTTGGATCTGCCGCCGGCGCCAAGGCTGCGAGTGACTTGCTCCTCAAGAAGCACCACCTCTACGTCCAGAGCATCAGTACGCATCTCCACTCCTTTCTTACTTTGACGGTCTGTTCTAAACTTTTCTTCACTATCGCAGACTTCCCCACCGTCCCCGTCGGCACCGAGCGTCTTCGCATCACGCCCTCGCCCCTCCACTCCGCCGCCCAAGTCAAGCAGCTCGTCGCCGCTCTCGACAGCGTCTGGACTGAACTCGGACTCAAGCGCACTTCCGACTGGGAGCTCACTCCTACCGTCGGGGTCGGTGCGAAGGACGCGAAGAAGCCTGTCAACATCTGGACTGAAGAGCAGATGGTTCTCGGTGATCAGTCGATCGACTTTGGTGCTTTTGCGGACAAGAAGGCGGAGCAGGTTGCTGCTAGCCTTTGAGGGCTCGTCGTTCGAACCTTATTCTTGAAGTAGTTTGTGGTAGTGGGCTCTTGCAAGTCTTCTATCTGGCGCCTCCTTAAGATCAAACGCGCCTCTTTCTTGCCTGCTCGAACGTTGAACGGTCACTCTGAATATGGCCCTGCGAGGTTTTGCAGCAGGGGCAGGCTCGGAAGTCCTTGGGCTTGGGCAGTCAATGGGTGTGGGAGACGTTTCATTCCGTGCAGTAAATCCTGCCGACGGTCCATCGACTGCTCATACTCCAGTTTCAGGCTTCTTCGGACTGGAAGGAATGCAAGAACCGCATTAGCCTTACTGAATCGAGATTCCAGCGAGTCATATCGCTCGGTTGGACCGGAGATGTAACCGGCAGCAGTGCCCGGATTTGGGCTCAGCGAGTTTCTGATCGTTATCGCCCACTCTCAACGTAAACATGGGTGGTGGACCGTCGCCGCCAACATCTGTCTTTTCTGACAGATCCGTGAGTCCTACCCTGCCATCTCGCTCCGTTGAACGACGCTGAAATGTTGGTCTGCGCAGTCTGGGGACGCTGTCGAAGTGAGCAGAAAGCGGAGCACGGTCGACCGTGATGTCTTCTCTACAGAGGGAGATATGAATGGGGCAGGACCGCTTGTGCCGTTGGAAGGCGAGAGCATGTTTGGCGAGCGCGCGTCATCTAGTTCGAGTGGCGACGATGCTCCTGAAAGGGCGCGATTGCTGTGAGTTTTTTCGGCCTGGGTTCGGGAGGTGGCCTACTGATGAACCATGTCGAACAGCTACTCCAAGTCGAAAGTGTACCTCGTGCGTGCTAGAGCTTCCACAGCTAAGTGCGAGACCCAGCGAGCTAACATTGAGCTTTGTAAACAGCATCCCAGCTCCTACCTCCGCGATAATATTCCCGGCTTTCTCTCCATCGTTCAGATAGGCGAAGCGACCACGAACTACCTCCTCGCTTGGATACCCGAGGCGTCTATCGAAGGCACTCCCGACTACGAGAACTACGTCCTCGTCGAGCTATACGCCTCTCACGAATCCGAACCGACACTTGTATCCCTTCCACCCCCTTCCTCCGCCCACGCCTTCTCCATTCCCATCCCTACGCTATACTCCATGATCATTCAACCGCCAACTCTCAGCTCATGGTTCGGGAACATCACTTTCAACCTGTACGGAGGTCAGACCCTTCCACCTCTTTATTTCCATGACGAAGAAAGCCGCTCGACTGTTCTTGACGTAAGGCTTTCGGGTTTCTGGGCGTTATTCGAGGGCTCACAAATAAAAACTGCAGCGCGACAGACGATCAGAAGCGCTCGGCGCAATGGGTGCGCAGGAGTCTTGGTCTCCTGGTTCGCCTCTCAGCGGAACCTCGAAAATCCCTCCTAGCTGGGGTGGCGAGGCAATCCTTTCTCAGCTTCGCCAATACGCGCACATCGTCCGAAGTCGACTCGAACCTCAATTATTTCTTGTCAATCCGTCGCGCGAGGACCTTGAAGTCCACTCAACGGCGTTATTTGAAGACGAAGCTGTGCCGACAGAAGCGATGTTTGGATTGGGGCTGGGGAGGGAGCAGATGGTTGCGGGCTTGAGGGCCAAGCGGGAGAGTAAAAGGACGAGCATCCTGCATCAAAGTTTGGAGGGACAGGACTACCCCGACGAAGTCAGCCCGGCGATGGATAATTTCACCTTCTCGGTACTCAATTCGTTCTCGAAGCTTACCCGGGGGTGAGTGTTTTCTTTCTCTTTCTTTGTTATTTGCGACAAGGACAAGACCTACGCGCTGACTTCTTCAGCAGAGCTCGTTCAGCGGCACAGAACGCGGCGCAATCAGTCTTGTCACATCCTTTAGCGAAACCGATACTCAAGAACATTCCGGAACCCATCGCACAGCTTGCGAACGCGCCAGGAGAGCTCACGCGCTTACAAGAGACTGCTGGCGTCGGGGTGCGTGGCTTTTCGTGTTTTACGTTGTTGACCCAGAAGCTGAAGAAAGACGGTTGAGCAGCATTACGACGCTGCGCGAGTGTATCTTGCTAAGTGGGCGAGAGTGGTAGCTGAGGAGGGAGAGCGAGCACGAAGAGCCGAATACGTCTTCAGCGGGCCTGGTGGGCGCCAGGAAGACAGCGAGGTTGGCGCTTTCGAAGTGCTTTCAGTGAGCTTACTATTTGGATTGCTTTTACAGTTCACTACTGACATATCACGTGACAGTCAACGTACAGCATCACCCGGCCAAAATCAACAAGAGCGTCGGCGACCCCGATCGTTGTCACCGAATGGGCAGCTTGGTTCGATGATGAAGGCATACTTATGCTCTCGGAAGCTGAGGCGAAGAAGCGCATCTTTCAACGCGTGAGGCCACATGTAGATGATTCCCACGCCGTGTTCGCTAATTTTTGTCGTGTTGCAGGGCCTCGCTGATGATGTGCGGAAAGATGTCTGGCCGTTCCTGCTCAAGGTATTCCCCTGGACGTCATCAACAGCTGAACGCCGTGCTCTCAGGAAGGAGAAAACGTAGAACTTGCTCGCTACTCTTTCTTGAATAGGGTTTACTGATGCGAAAACTCCTAGTGCCGAGTATGAACGCTTGCGCTCATTATGGTTCAACAACGAGGAACTCAAAGCTACCGCCATCTACACTGAAGAAAGTCACCGAATCGAGATCGATTGTCGCCGCACCGACCGAACGCACCCGATGTTCGAGTCGACAAAGACGATGGACCCATCAGAGTGGGACGAGTCGGCACATCCACCTTCGAACGACCATGTCAAGAAAACGCAAGAAATCCTCATGACTTACGTCTTTGCGGAGAAAGGACGGGACTACGTCCAAGGGATGTCCGATCTACTATCACCGCTCTACGTCGTGGCGGAAGCCGACGAGGTCCTCGCGTATTGGTGCTTCGTCACAGTGATGGAGAGGATGAAGGGGAACTTCTTGAGAGATCAGAGTGGGATGAAAAGGCAGCTGTCGGAGCTGCAGGCTTTACTTGCCCTTATGGATCCTCAACTTCACAAGCATCTGGGTGAGCGCGACTGTTTCAACGGAATGGAAGGCCAATGACACTGATACTCGGTGCACCTACAGAGCTCACAGGGTCTCTGAACCTTTTCTTCTGTTTCCGATGGATCCTTTGCAGCTTCAAGCGAGAGATGTCTTTCGAGGACACGCTGCAGTTATGGGAGATCCTCTGGACCGACTACCTTGGCGTCCATTTTCATCTCTTCTTCGCCCTCGCCATTATCGAAGCTCACCGAGACGTTATCATCCGATACTTGCGCGAGTTTGATGAGGTAAGTTCTTGTGAAGGCGTCGAATCGTCGCAAATCTAACCTGCGTTGTGTCTGCAGGTACTTAAATACGTCAACGAACTCTCGCAAACCCTGGACGTCGAAGCACTTCTTGCAGATGCCGAAGTTCTCTACCTTACCTTCCGCCGGGTCATCGAAGCCTCAGATCAACAACGAGCTCAGGCGGCAGAAAAAAGCGCAATCACCGATTCGCCATCAGCCGCCGGCTTGCGTCGACGAAATGGAAAGGAGAAAGCAATAGACAACGATGAGAAGCCAGCCTCACCGGCTTCGTTGGACGACGCCTCAGTGGTCGATGGGCCGCCGGAGATAGACGAAACTTTGAGGTCGCTCGCACTGTAGAGCTGTCTGCCTCGTTCGCTGCATCTCGGTGGCGGCTAGATACACGCTGGATACCCACCTGTTCATTATGTATTCCTTGCAGTTTGTCTCGTGTTATCAGTTTGATGTTTGATGGGCCTCGGACCGATGCTTCATTGGGAGCGTGAAGTAGACAGGGAAAATTCTCGAGTCTCGTTCATGTTGTTGAGTCAGGATTTTTGGCGCGGCATGGTCGCTCAGCAGAAGGTCTACTTATTCCTAGACTCTTATCCCTTGTCTCAAGTGTTTGATCTTGTAACATTATATGCACAATCGGAGGTATGTGTTGGTAGCAGGACTCGCATTGCACGCCCAGTCCCGATCTCGCCACTTGTTTGCGAGCAGCTACATACTTGATGTCCGTATGTATCCAACTTTTGTTCGTTTCTTTTCCGTCATCTATATCGGTAATCTCCTACTCCAGCGCCGTTACATCACCTCATTCATCCCTTCACCTGGACAGCTCGGAAAATGCACTTCGCCGGTGGTGTAGCTCTCGCAACCTCCCTCCTCTTTCTGGTCCCCCACGAGGAAGGACATCCAGTGGACAACACTCCTCTGCTCAGAAGTAGCCGCTATAATCGAGGAGGCATACTCTCAAAACGAGGAGGCGAAGGGAAACAACTCGACCAGCTGTGCAACGCAGACGACGAGCAGATCCAAATGTACGAAGCTTTTGTCAAGCCGATGCGGGAGTGCATGGAGGAGCTTCAGCCGGCGATTTCCAAAGCTTTGTCGGTGAGAAATTCAACAGTGTATCTTATTTCTGTTACATCTGCTGATCGTCAGAGAGTCAGACGTGCAACACGGAGGTGTATGGCAATGACCCACAAACTGCTGGAGATGCGAAAAAAACATTTTGCCCAAAGGACGAAGCAAAAATGACGAGCCTGGGTGAATGTATGAAGGAGAATGGAGTCAGGGAACCCGCGAAAGAAGAGTCAAAGGCCCAGAAGAAGCTCATGAACGAGTGCTTGGGTGTAAAGGCGGGCGCGCGGCAAGTGTTTCACCTATTGAGTGACCGTGGATTGTGGTGCTTACGGTCTATCATCCCCCAGGGCGTGAAACCCGTCCTCGTTTGAAATTGATGGGAATTGTTGAGAGCGGATTGGCGCAACGGTTTGGTGATGCGGCAAGCGCGGCGTCGTTACTTCAAGTCACTCTCCGTGAACCTACTCGCTGTGATCTTCACCACTCTCCGCATCCCTACCAATTTAAATATCAGGAACAAATCTTTAATTGAGATTGGTGAATCTTACGCGTCTACCCCAACTTCCAGAGTCTGAGCCAACTTGGCCGCCTCCTTCTGCCTTTGTTTCCTCAACTTCTTCTTCTGGTTCTTCACCGACTTGACCTCGGAGCGAATACCTATAGGGAACATATTTGTTTAAAGTCGCGTCTGAAAACAAGGGACTGTGAAAGCGTACCTCTATCCTTGCTCATCCGGGCGTCAACCTCCCTCTTTCTTTCACTAGAAAGCCTCTGGTACCAAACATCGTTTGCCCTCAACCATGCCGCACCCGCAGACCCGAGGCGCTTCAGCTGATATGTTGCCATTTCATCTCGCGAGGCGGGAGGTTTGACTAGCCGGCAATCTTCCTGAGCTCGTTCTTGCCAATCTGGGTCGACTGGCCAAGGTGGCGAGTCCGGAAACTCGCGCCTGTAATGCAGTAGGTAGTCAGTCACCTTATGCAAGATAAGAGAAGGAGGAAGATGGGACACTAACAGTTGTATCAAAAAAGGATGTAAGATTGTGCACGTCTTCTGGATCTCATACGTCTGCCCCGGTATGACAGGAGAACTGGATAATATATAGAAGGCGGCGCAACGACTCATTGAGGCTTCAGCCGTTCCGTAACCATAGAGGCTATTCAGTCCTCGCTGTGACAACATTGTTTCTCCTTGCTACATTAAGTGGCATACTTTTAGTGCTGATGACCTCCCCTGTCCTGATTGGACTCACCACTCGAATTGGGTGGTCATCTGGAGTGAATCCTCGCAAAAAGTTATGCTGAAAGTCGGCGTGAGGGAATAGCTTTATTCCGTGATACACAAAATCACTTCCATTTGTCCCTGCTGATTGTTGATGTCGAAAGACAACCAAAGCGACGTGCGTCAAGTGAAGGTCGCCGCCTGAGTGACCAATCTTGAACGCCGAATGTAGCGCAAATTGGACAGGGTGCTCGAATGCGCGAATATACGCATCAAAAGTCACGCCGTTGGGTAAGTGGGTCGGATGAGCCATGGATTGCTCTTCATTGCGGGCGTCCAATTTCCGGACTCCGATGCAAAGCTCTGTGGGTCCGAGATCAGACGTGATTTCGTATATGGACCAAGTATATACCTTTGTGACGTGACCAGTCATTGATCTGGCACTCCTTCCCGCAATCTGCACACCCCAAAGTTAGCTTTCTCACGCTGAGCCTATGCCGGTCTGGGGCCAGCCGTACGTACAGGAAGCTGTATGGCATTTCGAGCACTTGAGGAACTTTGTACCAAGCGGGAGCTGGTATCCTGTTTCGAGATCACGTCAATAGCGACTCGCGAGCCTCTTGCTGCTACACATGGACTGCACTCACCAAGCTTCCGACATGCCGTGCACGACCCAAGAGTGTCCATCTTGCGACACAAGTAACCCTCAAAAGCGAAGGAGACCCCACAGGAAAGTGGTAGGCTCGGAGGATGTCCACGAGCGGGAAACCGTGGGGACACCATCTCCGAGTCCCGCTCGGACCACAAATTTCAAATCTCACTGAAGGTGAATCCCCAAAATACGAATCAATGACACAAGCGTGATAACCCGAGCTCTGAGCACCCAAAAGTACGAGATATGTCCGGTAAAAGCTGTTGGCAGTCTTCGAGAAATATTCTGACCGCGAGCACCGACGTCCAGCGCGGACGACTCAATTTTCACGCAAGATTTTATATCAGATAAGAACGTGCTACTTTTGATAGCCGGTGGCGCCTTTCCACGCTTTAAACGATAAAGCTAGGCTCTGCACCATTTTCTTTCAGAACGCACCTCCGTACTTCCATAAAGCAGGGAAGAGTATTCCTTGAAACGGACTTCGACCGCCCTTTCCCATCTGCCGTACTGTTTTTGAAAAGCTCATGAGCATGTTCCTCAGTTTTGAATCGCAAGCGACGTAGCAGACCTTTCTGAAAGTCTTGAACGTCTCGCGAAGCCCACCGACGAATCCACCATTGCCCTCGCGGTAGATGTGCAAGACCTTCATTTCCTGTCATTTTGCCCCAATCATCAGTCCACAGCTCTCAGAAGCTTGGAACAACAACACTCACTTTTTTCATCTCAAACTCGCACCCCTTGCGCCACCTCGCCTCAACACAAAACAAAACATCCTCCATACTTGGCTCGCGGAAGGCCTCATCGAAGGTTGGAAGTCTCAGCTTCGATTCCGGTCCACCTAGGTAGAGGAGAAGATTGCAAGTCGGCGCGTAGAGGGGCTGTTTCTTGAGCGCTTGCGAAGCATGGGATGGGCCGCTGAGGCGCGGGTTGAGGGTCCCATAGTAGTCGTGATATTTTGAAAAAATGGAGTCTCCAGTGGAGAGTGTAGTCCCGGCAATGAGAATCGGATCTTGAGAGGTAAATCGTGAAGTAGTGAGATCGCGTGTAGTCGTCAACGCCGCAACGCCGGTCGCTATCCAGGTTGGAGTTGGGATGCAATCAAGGTCGGTAAGCAAAACAAAGCCATTCCCTTGTCGGAGCTTGAAGCTTCCGCTGATAGCATGACGAATTCCAGCATTTCGTGCGCCGGCGGGTCCAATGTTCTGTTTCAGGTGGAGGATTTCGACGCAAGGGTGGGTTTCCAAGAACGAAAAGCGGGGAGAGCCGTCGTCAACTATGAGGATTTTGTTGGGTGGGCGAGTTTGCATGACGAGAGAGTTGAGGAGGCGTTTGAGTTGATGAAAGTCCGACTCCGCGGAGATGAGAACCGGAACGACAACAACGACCGCCACCCCCGGCGTCTCATTATTTTGGGTTGGCCCATCCAAAAGATCATGATCTCCAGATGAGAAGAAAGTTCCCATCCTCGCCAATCGAGTCTCTTCATCCTCCTTCCTCACCTCAAATGCGCGACCCTCCGAGCGAACGACAACTCCCTCTCCAGTCCACTCGCTGTCCATTTCTTTTCCCCAAGCATATCCAATGACGGCAAAAGTTTTGATGATCGCAAAAAGAGTACCATCCCGAAGTTTGAGGTTGCCGGACGAAATTGATCTGATGATGGAGCGGTACTCGTGAGCATTGGCGGCGAGCAGGGTGGCGAGAGCGGTGAATCGAGGTCGGAGGATCCGGGAGATGAAGCGTGGAAGACTGGGGAGAGGTAGGGAAAGAGTCATTCTGAGTGAAGGTGGTAGAAAAGGAGAAAGCAAGAGAAAGGTCTCGAGAGCGAACCAAGTCATCTCGTAATCTGAGAAGTCGGTGGCGTCATGTCCACGGCTTCGCTCGTCGACCTTCGAATCAAAGATAGTATGACTCGACTAGCGTCGCGGAAAGATCTTGCTTATATACAGGACCGTGACGCGCACCAATCAGCAGGGAGAAGTTTGTGTGTCAAAGGGGAGGTGCCCCTTCCCGAGACTTTATCAAAAAATTATCAGCGACCATCTCACTTCGGTGATCGATGAAGCATATACCGGTAACGGGAGGAACCACAACGCTGAGAGCCGGTTATCAAACTATCCAAAGTTCTTCTTGACCTGCGCCGCAAACTCGGGCGAAGGCTTGGAGGTGTCTCCACCTTCATACAGTAGCTCATCGAAGCGAGCAAATCTCAGTAGATGTTAGAAGTGACTACGAGAGAGAAAGGACGTATCAGCATCTGTTGAACGTCTCGGAAATAAAGTCGAATGCACTAACATCTCGAGAGCGCCCGTAATCTTCTCAACCTGAGTCGTGGAGTACATACGGTGGGCGACAGACGAAGTCAACTGAGGTTGTGGGGTGGAGAAGGTCGGCAATAAGGTACCCACGGGAAGAGTATGAGAACGGTTAGGGACTGAACAGAGTAGTCAGTTCTGGGCGAGTGACATCGACCCACAGGGCTTCAGTCACAGTTGCGAAGGCTAAAGCTCTACATACTGAATCAAATCCCAGATGGGAAAAAAAAAAAAATCTTGCAGCTTTCTTTCTTCGAGAGTAGCAGTCAGTCAAGCTTTCAGGTTGGAATCCAAGCATGCTCGACAGTAGGCGTCAGGTGGGTGGACGGCGAATGTCTGGCAGTCTTCGCATTTGACACCTATGATGAACATTTAAGGCTAATGCCTTCCTGGCAAGAACTCATTGTTAATTACGGAATTTCGGGGATTGCACCTATAACTGCTCACCAGGAAAGAACACCGAGGCCCGATCTGGTGGCGTGTGCTTAGGATCTACTCGCAACTAACAACGACAGCGTAATGAACAGAGTGGCGGGGAAAAATGTAAGAGTCTTATTGACAATAGATATGGGAGATTGAAATATAAGGGATTTGTAAAGAGGTAAGAGGGCGAGCAAACAGCCGATCACGGGGCACTGAGGACCTGTTTACAAAAGCGAGATTGTCAGCGCGCGAATCTTTCATTCGATAGGAGCAAAAATCGAAAGATAATACGCACCATTTCCATGAACTGCGCATACGAAAGGTTGACATATCCGTCACGATCCTGTGCGCGAAGTCCCATAGTTAGCCTATACTCTCGTCTTTCTCAATCACATCATCACTGACCTGATCCGCCCTCTTAAAGTTATCACTCAAGCTCCTAACACTAACACAAACCCTAACAAACGCATCAAACGAAATCCCCCTCGGCGGGCCATTGGTGACAGGACCTGATTTAGGAGGAGGAGGGTCTTTCAATCCGGATCAGACACGAGGCTTTGTCTAACAGAGGCCGTTTTGTATAAAGGAGGAGGAGGAGGGGGAAACTCACTGTATTTCTTCTCGAGAGTTTGGACGATTTGTGGTGGGAGTGGGTAGCCGAAGGATTGGAGAGCGGCGCCGAGCTCGTTGGCGTCGATTGAACCGGAACGGTCGCGGTCGAAGTTGCGGAAGATGCCTTGCCATTCTTTGATGTATCTGTAGAGGTTGCTGTTAGTTAGGTACGTCGCGGCGTTCTGGTCTGTCAAAGATACGCACTGCCACAATCCACTGAATTCGTTGAAGCCGATAGTGCCGCTTCGACTGAGCAATCAAGTTGTCAGTATCAACCTATTGAATAAATCAGAGCGCAACATACTCGACATCAAACATGGCCAAAAGCACTATCAACAGAAAACCAATCAGCACCCCAACCCCTCCCGTCCTCCTCCCTCTCACTCACTCTTAATAGTCTCATCCGAAAACGGCGTCCAATCGCCATTAACGAGCGCCTGCTTCAACTCAATCTGGCTAATAGCACCGGACCTATCCAGATCGACGCTGTTGAACCACATCCTGAGTTGATCGGGACCCTCCTGACCTCGCTGCTGAGGAGGCGCGCCATAGCCTTGGTTCTGTTGACCGTAGCCACCTTGTTGACCTGGAGGTGGGTATTGGCCTGGAGGAGGAGCGCCGTATTGACCGGGAGGTGGAGCGCCGTACTGTTGCTGTCCGCCGTAGCTTTGTTGAGGTGGAGCGCCGTCTGGGGATGAGAGGAGGATGGCATTGAGAAGGTGCAGGAAGGAACGTGGATGGGGAGGAGTTGGGGAAGAGTGAGGTTGTCATGAGGAATAGTCGTATCAGTCGTTGCGTGCTTACGTACTACCTCCAACTAGCTCCGTGGAGGGACGGAGAGTGGGAATGTACTCACAACCTTGTTGTTGAGGAGGTGGTTGTCCATATCCTCCTCCTCCTCCTCCTCCGTAGGATTGTTGTCCCCCGTAAGCTGGCTGCCCTCCTCCGTATGCAGGGTATGGGCTCTGCTGATTGTAGCTCTGAAACAAAGGGCTCCTCATCTCAATACCGAGCGCGTTAAGGCAGGGCGAGGACAGAAGGCTCACCATCTGTGGTAGTCTTGTTGAAGTTGAAGTTGGTGTGCTCGAGATGAGGTTGTAGTGACCGGAGGTAATAAGACCAAGATGGAAGCAACGGAAAACAAGCGGACATGCGACTGCGCGGCGACGATGAGCACCGCATTTCACCCCTGAACTTCCTTGAACACTTCTTTCTACTTCCATGCGACAAATCATGCGAAAACTGAACAATGCAGATTGTTTGATGCTACTTTCCCACCTCGTAGTCTCAGCAGAAAAAGGGTGTACACTACAAGCGGAGAATTCCCATCTAGATGATCATATCTCTCAGGCCTCAATGGAGAGGTAGTACCGTGAGCTTCTTCTGCTCGTCGGTAGTACAGACAAAAGTAAGTCCTCGATTCCGTCATTCAGAGTAAGGAAGTGAAGGGGAACGTACACTCCAGGCGATGACCTTCGGGTGAGCTTCGACTTTCTTCGGATCGAAACCGATGACTTGAAGGCCGTCGAGGCAGGTCGCACGACTCAAGGCTACGTAACTTTGACCTGCAGATGAATAAACCGATTTAGCGAAGAATGCAATATCTCCATAGATTCGTCGCTTACCCTTCTCGAAAACTTTGCGCAAGTCAACCTTTACGCGAGGGAGCGTCTGTCCTTGTGACTTGTGAATGCTGGAGCGATCAACCGTCAGTAGATGCTTTCCGAGACCACACAGCTTGTAGCGAGACTCACCTCATAGCCCAGGCACTGCAAGAAGCATGAAAGGCAAGGACGTCAGTTAAAGCATCAACAGCGGGTACGAAACAGCCAAAACGGACAGGATCATAGGGAACTATTCGAAGAAGGTTCAGAAATCAGCGCCTATCTCACCTCAGCGATCCAATCCAAACTCACCTGTTTCCTACTAGCCAACCTCTCTCCCTTCGGGTTCTCAACTTTAAACTCCTCCCTAGCGAGCGGTTTCCTCTCCACTCCAGTCGGTGTTCTCCACTCAATCACCGGCGCCAATTCCAGTTGTCCAGCACCAACAGCAGCAGCAGTCTTGAGTTTCTTCTTTACTTGATATTCCGATTCGTCTTCTTCTTTGACTTCGAACCCATCGTCGTCGACTTCGGAAATTCCGAATGCTACGACTATTCCGATTGTCCCGTTCACGAGGATTGGGTCGAGGTTCTGCGAGGTGAAAACCGAAGCGTTAGTACGCGGTACTAGAACAAAGATGACAAGTGGGAGAGGTAGAGGGAAAGGGAGAGTAATAAAGTGGGAGAGAGAGGCACGAAGCGGGGAAGAGGGAGAAAGGCGCACCTTAATCAACATGACCTGAGCCCCAATTTTCAACACCAATTTCTCAGGCGCCATAAAGTTCTGCAGATAAGTATTCCCATACTGTCCGGGGGTACTTTCCGTCCAGTCGTCCGCTTTGTAAGTGACTGGCTCTCCAGGAAGGGCTTTGAGTCGAGCTTCGTTGGATCGTTCGACGTCTTCGCGGCGGGGGAAACTGGATGATTTTAAGGAGTCAGTAATTAAGAAGGCACGGGGAGGGGAAGGGACGAACAGCTCGGTAGGTTCGACTCCGTCGGGGTAGGTACGGTCATGACTAAGGTTTCGGAATTTGGTGATAGACGATTGAGAGAGTTCTCCGAATCGCATTTCGTTGAGCATGTCAATAAATTCTACAGTCAATCTTCTGGTTTAGTCTCGCTAGTACCCTCCGATGAGGAAACCAAGAGGAAACGCACCGGTAGATTTCTGACGAAAGACTTGAGTGAGGTTGATTACATGGTTGATGGTGTTGTTCCACGATTTTGCCTCGAATGCAAAAGTCGCCATGCCTTTGGCGACGGGTGGGAGTTGGAAGAAATCACCGGTGACGACGAGCTGTCCGTGGAGAGTGGGATCGTTAGCGAGCGGGGAAAAGAGAAGAGAGAGGGAGGACGAACCTGAATCCCACCGAAAGGAACTCCAGGACGTTTCTTCATAGCCTGAGCGATCGCAGCGATTTTGTCAAACAGAATCCCATCAATCATGGAGACTGCGGAAGCTCAAGCCGTAAGCACTCCCCCCTCAAAAAAAAAAGAGAATGAAGACTTACTCTCATCAACAACCAGAACCTGCGTCCTCTGCCACCTCCCCGCCGCTTTCTTATTCTTCCTAACATTCGCAATCAACACCTCCGGGCTTTCCTTGCCCAATCCGATTCCAGCAAAAGAATGAATAGTAAGTCCACCGATATTACACGCTGCCATTCCGGTCGAAGCGCAGACTGCTACGGCATCGGATCGTCCGGCAAACTTTTTCTTGAGGGCCAGGATGATTTCTCGGAGGAGTACGGATTTACCGGTTCCTGGAGATAAGAAGGGTGATTAGCTAGGGAGTAAGGCGGGGGAGGGAGAGATGAGAGAAGGAATGGGGGGAAG
>JASZXU010000241.1:0-28546 GCA_035521515.1 Phenoliferia sp. Uapishka_3
GGGGGGGAGAAATGGAAGGTAAAGGTGGCGGGCAAACTGCGGCTGGGCAAGCGGACTTGAAGCGACCGAAAGCTTCTCCGTCGGTCCCAGCTCAGCCACACCCAAACCTTCCATCGCCGCACACTATCGCAGGACTTGCTCAGCGACCTACTTTTCGACCTCAGGAGAGAAATCAGGCAAGACCCACCCCGACTACCTCCACCCAGATGCTCGATCTCAGCATTTGGTGACCCGAGGACCTCGGCTAACACAACCCCGAGCTCGCCACAATCTGGACGCCATATAGCTCATAGCAGCTTCAGTCGCAGGCATGAAATCAGTCAGATATCAGTCACTCCGACGCTCCGCCGCACCTTCCGCACCACCAAAGCGGCCGACGCTTGTGGCGCTCGCTCGAAGTGCCTTCGCACACCAAGGCCATCTACTCGCGACGCACCAAGTCACCGCCCTCATATGTTGCTCCCTCGTCATCTGTTCCCTACTCTCACCAGCCCTTCTCCTCTACTTTGCGCCAGATGGCCCGACCAGTGCCGTAGCTCGCAGGGGGCGGGGAGAGCTGCTCTGGGAGCTTGAAGGGATGAAGTCACAAGGTATCATCTGGAGCGAGGACGAGGTGAGATTTGAGTCGTGGCTTAAGTGGATTTCCTGGAGCTGATCTGTGAATGAACAGGTTTGCTGGGACCGGCTGGCAGCGTATTACGAGGCACGCGAGATCGGACACCGCGCTCGCGTTGTTAGGATGGAACAAATCCTTGTGTCTGCGCCCTCCGGTTCGGCAGGAAGTGGTGCTCTCGGCAAGCGGACCCTTCACCATTCACTCCAGGTCCAAGCCGAGCTTGAAAGGCGCCTGCTGGCCGACGAGATCGAAGGCTTAACTTGCGTCCGCGACGAAGGAGGACGCTGTGCTATTGCTAGTCCAGCGAGCTGGTGGGCATCCGAGATGGATCTACTCGCAGATACGGACGTCCATTCTACCCTATCTCTCCCTTCTCCCTACTCTACCTCGTCGAACCATTCCCTCCCCCTCACCACCACAAATACGCTCGTTGGAGTAGGGCGAGATCTCCGAGGCACCGTCAAGGGAGCACAATTTCTTGCCATGACATTTTTCCTCGAGGATTCGTCCGCGGATGTAGTACTGAAAGGTATCGGAACTCGGACAGAGGAGGAGGCGAGGGAGCGGTCGAATACGGCGTGGAGGAAAGCGGTGCGCGACGTCGTCGCAGGCAAAGGCTGGTCAAGACCCGGGGTAGAACAGATGGGGAAGACTCGAGATGCCAGGGGTCCTGGACGAAGAATCATCCTCAAGGTAGACTTCCAGGTGGTTTGATCTGCCTCCATCTGTCTGACCCTTGTTCTTTTGACAGCATCTCCCTCATCTACCCGTCCACTCGAACCCCCGACTTTTCGAAGACGTCCTCTTTGCCATTGGATATGCGATCGTTGGACTATACGTCTTGACAAAAACCAAGGGCACGAATCAGGTTCATTCCAAATTCGGACTCACCTTGACTGGTGTAGTTGAATTATTACTCAGCGGCATCATGAGCTTGAGCATCTGTTGGCTCACGAATATATCGATTGGACTCGTCCCATGGTCCGTATGCTTCGTTTCTTACATTTTGATGCTGACGCTCATAGCCAAACTGTGTCCAGGAAACTTATCCCATTTCTAGTTCTCGTCTGCGGCATCGACAACATGTTTGTGCTGTGCGTGCTTACAAGGATCTCGCCCATATGTTGGACACGCACTGACAATGCTGAATAATAGAACGGCATCCATCAGCGGAACCAGCATCAACTTGGCAGTCCCGGAACGCGTCGCAGCTGGCCTCGCCGCCGTTGGGCTGTCAACAACTCTCACCCTCCTAGTCGAACTGTCACTCGCCACCGTCCTCCTACGGCTCATCTCGGTACAAGTCATTCGCGAGCTCATCACGTTTGCCTGTGTTGTGCTTGCTGTGGATTACTTCATGGGGTTCTACTTCTTCACAACAATTCTCAGCATCGACATTGAGCGTCTGGAAGTAAGTTGTCGTGCCGGCTCAACGCTCACCTTCCTCTAACCATCCTGCCCCTCTCTAGCTCGCCGATATCATCTCTCAAGGATCCAGATCGCAAATGACCTCCCCTCCGTCTCCCTCTGCCGACTCGTCGCAACAGCTCGAGACAGCGCCGACAGAAACTCTCTCTTCCATCCTCACCACCATTCGCTCCAGTTTGCTAGCCCGCGCTGCCCGAACTTCCACTTTCTCATTCCTCTTCTTCATCAACATCCTTCTGTATTCGCTGTACGGCGCCGATCATTACCTTCCGGCATTTTGCTCGGAAACCGCACTAGCGAAGGAGCGACCGTTGCTCAGCCCGAGCTTATCGACCGAGTTTGTTGGGAGCATCATGAACTTTCGGTCTGGCCGAGAATCCGACATTGCCAGAGGGGCCGGGGAAGCATTTTGGCGCCTCATCAACCCCGGCAACTCTTCGTCGGTACATGTTTACGTCGAGCCGGTCACGGTCATAAAGTTTCACGATGACGGTCTTGCCGCACCCGAGTCGGCAGGCAACTTCGTAGCGGCGGGACAGTCGATGGGAATCACTCTTGCTCTTCTCCTCCTTCCAATCGCCGTCACAACCTTCCTCCTCTACCTCATCCTTCTCTACCTCCTCAAAGACGCCGAACTCCTCGTGAATCGACGTACGAAATCTACAACGTCTGGCGTTGAGAAGCAAGAAAAACCCGAGGCAGGAGTGGATCTCATCGCGCTTAGAGGTGAGCACGAGGCGGACGTTGAAGTCGTCGCAAGTAGTCGGGACCTCGTCGTGTCTTGGGCCGGACTCGACGACAGTGTCTCCGTATGGCGCAGATCAGGTGATTCGACATCCAACTTCGAAGCCTACCATCTACCTATCCCGATTACTGCCGAGCCAGCATCCCTCATCTTACTTGCTCTCGATGGCGAAGGCAAGTTTTGCGCTGCAGCGACAATGACTGGCCGACTGGTCGCCTGGTCGCTGGACCGCAAGCTTCTCATCGACTTCTCGATGGCTCCCTCCATGTCCCTCACCCTCGCCACACACCTCTTCCCCTCACCAGTTCGACCGCGAGGAACACCTGCCCCACCAGGCGCGAATCCGCGAGTGGAGCGATATGGCTTCTTTTCTGCGCACCAAGATGGGACGTTGGCTCTTTGGGACTGTACTGGATGCACTGCATCTATCATTGTGCCTGCCCGGCCGGCAGTCGAGGGCGTCAAAGTTCGCAACTTCGTCGTCGCCTCGCCTGGCACGTCAAGCTGGCCGCTTTTCGCCAGATTCTACTCGACCGGGAGGCTGGAAGTTTTCAAGACACAAGGTGGAGATTCGTGGGACGCCTGGGCATCAGTGTTCGATCACTCGACGACCACTCCGTCGGATCCAATCACAGCACTCTCTTTCGGCGAGTTTGCCCTCGACAGCTCATTGACGTTGAACCCGCAAGGGAAAGCGATCTTGGTCGTTGGTACACTCTCTGGACTCGTATCACTTTTCGACCTTGAAGAAGACTGCCGCCTGTGCACCGTCACCGAGATGCCTGGAGCTGTGCGCCAGATCCGCGTTACGCCCGCCCTCGAAACGAAATGCCCAACGTGTGGCGAAATCCTTTCAGATGGCTTCTTTGTCATGTGCTCGACTCGGCAACTCCTTTCGCTTTTGCGGGTCAGCGCAACGGGCTGCACCTGCACCATTTCCCCATCGTCTCACGGCCTCATTCGAACCTCCAGCACCGGGTCTTTGAGGACACCGAGAAAGCAATCGCAAGCGCGCCGATCCAGTAACAGTCCACATCCAAACGGGCTCGTGGCCAAAATCGACGATGGTCTCGCATCTCCGGCACCTGCGAAGGGCTTTCGTGTTCGTCGCGGTGTCGCCGATGATGACTCCTGCGACAGCGACGAAACAGAATGGTCTGAGTTCCATGTCCAGCTGGTCAATTCGACGGTGACAGACGAAAGGGGAGGCTGGGAACTTGTTTCGCCTCGAATCGTGGGCGTACGACGGAGAAGGGCGACGAAGGAGGAGCGCGAAACTCGAATGTCCACCAGCAGATCAGCCGGTCCATGTGCAACGTCTTGGGAAGTTTGGTCGATGGCAACAGGCGAAAGAGGTTCCCAAGACGGAAAGGAGGAAGGTTCGACAACGCTAGATTTGCTCCTATCGAGGGCCGCTGCTGTAGCTATATCCTCCTCTTCGAATCACCAAAGAGAGCCAATCACGAACGGGCGGATTCACTCGCCCGAGTCCCTACGCCAGCGATTCACTTCCCCTTCCAAACCCGGCCGCTCCACAACTACCGCCCGCGCGCAAAAAGGATCAAACTCCCCTTCGGTCCACTTTGCGGACGTCGACCTTCCAGTCGATCTTCCGTTCTCGCGCGCACGCCCTATCATTTCGGCACTTGGAGGGGATTCCCTCGTCGTTGGTTTCGGAAATGCAGTAGGAATTATTACACCTAGAAAGCCTGGAAGCCCGGGGCAAGGGCTTTTGGCTTTACCGCGGAGGTTATCTCGTTGAATGGAAGCGGTGAAGCGGCGCATGGGTAATTTTGGTCGTCTATACCTTCTGTTTATGTTGTAAAATCATCTCGAGCAGAATCTATAGGAAACGTAGGCCTCAAGGCGCCGAAGACGGATACGTGTGCGACAACAAGGTGGTTCTCATTTTTCGAGGTTATGGGGTACGCTTTCTGTCCTGCCTGGCCTACACTCACCACCCTCTCATACCTCCACCCCTTTCATCAGGAGCTTTCATGGCTCCCCGTCCCTTATAAATCGGGCCCGACCTATCCCCATTCCGCTCATACTTTCGTTTGATCTCCTCGAGCTCCTTTTCCCTTTCCCTTCTTTTCAGCTCATCGTTTCTCTTCTTCTCTTCTGCCAGCTCTTCTTCCACTCGCTTCTTCTCTTCCGCAAGCGCGAGCTCCTCAGCCGTCGGACCTGCTGGCTTGTCGTCCTTTTTGTCCCGTTTGGAAGAGCGGTGCTTCTTGGACGACTTGCGTTCTTTGCGGTCCTTCTTCTCCTTGTGACGCTTTGAGGAGCGATGATGCGATGAAGTGGAGGACGCGTTGGAAACGCTGGATGGGGAGACGGAGCGCTTGCGAGGTGCGGGGGCAGCTGTAACGAGAAGCAGCGGTGATCAGACGAAAGGCTTGAGTATGCGACCGACTCTTCAAGTAGCACACCTTTGCGAAGCTCCAACTCGCCGCAGTTTGAGATGGTGACTAGTTGATGAGGAACGTCCTTCTCCGTGCAGGGCAGCTTGGAGAGCCCTTCGATAATGTCATACCCTGCAAATTCTTGTATTGTGAGCAACGGGTAGCCGAAGCGAGCGATTTGATACTGTACCTTTCACTACTCGCCCAAATACCACATGCTTGCCGTCAAGATGAGGACATGGCCGGAGGGAGACAAAGAACTGGGAGCCGTTCGTGCTGCGAACGCGGGACCCATCAGCTACATTCTTCAGTTGCATATCAGCAGTACGTACTTGCGACCTCGGTTTGCCATGACGAGAAGTCTGCGGCAGGCGTTAGTTGTCGTTCTGACGGGCACTGAGTCGTGCGGCTGGCTCACCCCTCAGCATCAATGAGCCTCTTGAGGTTCTCATCCTCGAAAGTGCCCCCATATACGCTCTCTCCACCCTTGCCGTTCCTCAATGTAAAATCTCCCCCCTGCACCATGAATCCTAGTATTCGCGCGGTGTGACATGTCAGCGCCGTGCGCTCCTCGGAGCGGATCCTGCCGCCCTGAGAGATACTGACCTGCGATAATACGATGCAGTGGAGAGCCTTTGTAGGTGAGAGGAACGCCTGCGGCATTGACGCCCCGCGATCCAGTGCAGAGCGACTTGAAGTTCTCGACGGTGATGGGACAAGTATCGGCAAACAACTCGAAGATGACACGCCCGACATCTTCGCTTTCAATCTTGAAGTCGAGGAAGACTCGTGGATTGACCATTGTGAAGAAGCGGAGGGGAAGTTGCAGCGGAGCGTGGGGGAGTGGTCAACACACCGACGCGGCTCAAGCTAGCTCTTCCTTCCCTCCACCCACGACGACGCCAAAACCAAAGGATACCGACCTCAACGCCCAAAGGCCGACTAGCCAGGTGACTCGACCGCAACTCGATTATCTTCAAGTGCCCTGCTATCGCGCTGCAACCCTCACCACCACGCCCCAGGCCCTCAGGCGAGGGTGTCCAGCCTGGCAATGTTCTCATCTCTTCAGCTCCCGGAAGGGCTCCCACTCCCGCCTTGCTTGCAATGTTTCCGCGCAATGGAACTGGCACCTACACAGACCTACACCTGCTCGCCGTGCCCTTTCGTTTCCAGCATGTAAGCTGCGTTTGATGGTGCGGAGGTTCACGTGCTTCATTGGATGAGGACCGCAGTAGTACTCACGCGTCTCGTCTTCCAGGTCTCATAAAGCATGTAGAGCTGTTTGGGAATACTGCATCGCGTGTTTTCCCCTGCCTTCGAACTGCTCCAAAAACGGCTGGCAGGGAACATCAAACGAACGAGAGGAGCGGAGCTCACGCGAAAGCACCACTCTTACGTTACGCAACGCAAGCTGCGTGTGCTCGAAGTACACACTGTTCTCTTGCCTTCGGTTCCCCTTCGGCTGCTGGGAGGAATTCCGCGTCATTTGGCCGCCTCTCTCCCTTCCTCAAAGTGGACCGCTGCGCGCAGCAAACGACCCTCACTCTGCGTATACCCCACTGCCAAGGGGACTCCGGATTAGATCTGCGTGCTGCTCAGCACGGCCGGATGAATCAGATTGGCCGGCTCTCGCTCCCACCTTCGACAACTTCTTTCCCACACCCTCGCCTCCCGACTCCCACTATGGTTCTCTCATTTCTACTACACGGCATCACTCTCATCTCCATATATTCGGCATATGGCGTTCTGCAAGAGAAGGTCATCAAGACGCCATATGGTCGGTACTCAGTCAAGCAAACTGTCTGTCACTCGAAGCGTCCTGGCTGACACTGGTCCCCCAACTTGAATAGGAAGCAACGCTGAACACTTCGAGTCCTATTCGCTGTTAATCTTTTCGAATCGACTCTTTGCCAGTACTCTCGCCATTGTGATCTTGGCCTGGAATAACCGTGCCCAGAGGAACACGCCGCTCCGGCGTTTATCTCCGACCTCTCCTCTTCAACACTTTGCTTTGATTGCTGGGTTCAGCTTTATATCCTCGACCTGTCAGCTTCACGCTCTCTCATTCGTCTCATTGTAAGTGATTGCCAACAAAAAATTAGAAGAAGAATCCCTTAATCATTGCCACTTCAGCACGACGGCCGCCCTAGCCAAGACCGCTATGATACCGCTGGTTGTAGTCGGTGGGCTAATGTACAAGCGAAGATTAGATGCTCGGGATTGGGCAGCAGCACTCGTCGTTACGCTGGGAAGCGTTACTTTCCTCACGAAGTCGGTTGGAGAGGTGGCGGCGTTGGACGATGCGGACGATGCCTACTTCGACGGTGTGGTCGGTGCACTTTACTTGGCCGGCTACCTCTTCTTCGATGGCCTCACTTCCGAGAGCCAGGAGGCATACTTTGGAATGTCGACATCTCTGGTAGACCCGTTCGGCGAAGGCTCGAGCGTGCTACCACAGATGATCTTTGTAAACGCGTTTACTTGCCTCTACTCGCTCGGCGGTCTTAGCATCGACATCATATCCGGAACTTTCGCCCCATCCCTCCGCCTTCTCATCGCAAGCTCCGCTCTACAACGCGACGTTCTCCTCCTCAGCACCACCTCGTCCCTTGGATCTGTCATACTCCTCAACACGATGACCTCGCTTGGAGCCCCTTCAGCAAAATTTCTGATGACCGTCCGACAGTTCTTTGGAATAGCGCTGAATGCAGGTGCGTTTCTTGAAGATGTTTGCACTGCTTCCGCAGATGAGGATGAGCTGACCCGTTGCGACGCAGGGATATTTCGCCATTTTTTGAGTGTAGGACTTCAAGGGTGGCTTGGAGTTGGATGGGTCGCAGCTGGGGCATGGATCAACATGATATGGTCGGCTGATGACGATGTGGAAGTCACAACGCTGTCCTCGACGGAGGAGGGCTCGCTGTCGGAGAAGGAGGATTTCGCGGCACGCGTCGCCTTTCCATCGTCACCACGCTCCATCTCACCTTCTTCCTCCATCCTTTACATCTCACCACCGCCATCCCCCTCGCCGCCTTATCACCCTCTCGAACCTCTTCAGCGCTCAGCATCGCCAGCTTGGCATATTAAGCACTTCGTCGTTCCCATCACACTGCCCGTCGTCCTCGCAATCCTCCTCCTTTTCATCTACCCAGAGCTTGGCGCCAAAATTGAACAACCTGAATCAAACTCCGGATCGATACACTACATCTCTCACACCAACAAGGGAGAGGGTCAAGGAGATCAATTCATTGCTGTTGAAGGTGGTGAGTGGGAGAGGGAGCTCGTCGATGCGATCTGGCCCGACTGTAACGCGACGGAGACGCAAAGGTGGCCGGGAAGTATACGGACAGCCTTGGCGTCTTTCCCGCGTTCGGGCAACACTTTTACGCGGGAGTTGGTTGAGCGGTCGTCGAATTGGCAGACGAGTACTGTGGGTTACTGCGATCAGTCGCTAGCCTTGACTTTTCACGGGGAGGTGCGTATGAGCTTTTTTTGCTCGTTATCGTATGCTTATGCGAAGTTGCCGTTTCCTCAGTGCGACGTAGAAGCGAATCTCTTGGTGAAGACTCATTATCCAGAGCACACCACGGAGCAGGATCCTGGGTATATCGTCGAGCAGAAATTCGACCAGGCTCTATATCTTGGTGAGTGCTCCAGCTTTCAAATCATCCAGACTACCTGGAGCTGGTCTGATGCCTCATTGCGTCACAGTTCGCAACCCAGTTCGTCCCTTCCATAATTTCCTGAGAGAACGACCCGCTGACAAGATCGTCAAAAAGATTGATGCACTTTTCAGTGGCTGGCAGATGGCCCACGTACCAAAGACTTCGGAGGGCACTCTCGACCACGCCGGTCGACTCGCCATCGATATTTTGGGTGCGTCTGCGGCAGAGCGTGCCGACGTCGTAAGTTCTCTTCCGCCAAGCGGCTCTACCGCATTATCTGATCCTCAGGGAATAGATGAGTAGAGCCGAAAAGTACCTTCACCACTTCGAATTTTGGCGAGACGTCAAAGTACCTAAAGTGTTGGTCTACTATGAGGATCTGATGTCGAAACGGCTGCCGACGCTGATGACGGTCCTCGCCTTTCTCCTTCCCGCGGATGGACTGCCGAGCTTGACTTCCATTGCATGCGCCATGGAGCTCGACGAGTCCAAAGAGGCCTACAAGGTCAGTCGAGGCAAGATTGAGGACCTCCGGAGCTACAAACGCTGACTGTTGTACACCCACAGTCTCGAAAAGCGCCCGAGTTTGCGTCTTGGGACCAGTGGGATCCAGTCTTGAGAGCAGAGGTATTGACGCTCTTGCGAGACCCTTGGTGCTCGCTGGGCTATCATCACATGCTTCGCAAAGCTATGGGGACCGAAACTGGAGTGGATTATCTTTGCCTGTAGCCTGAAACCCTTGTAGGTATGGCCTTGTCTGATCCAAGAAACCATGTTGATATTTTCGTAACCTGCAAGAAAGTAGGAAGATAGGGGCAATTTCAAATAGAATAGGGACAACTCCGTGGGATTCCGACAACTCTCACTCCCCGATCAGTCCCATAGAGGTACGAGATGGGGAAGAAGAACCCTCAGCGGCGAACAAAGGTTCACGAGCTTCCAGTGCAGGCAGCCGAACGCGTCGCTGACTCGTTTGTTGGTCTTGCAGCCTCTTACCGTCGCGAGGAAAACTCGCCGGTCTGGAAAGCCTCCCGTAACGCTCCATAATCTTCCTCCTGAAATCTTGGAGCAGATCTGGGAGCTCGCACCCGACTGCCAAAAACCCATTTCGAAAGCCCTACTTTTCTTGACCCAGTCAGTCCCATAGTGTCCAGGGTCCGAGGGTTGCTCTAATCTTGGATGACTTTCCCAGAGCCAATCTTTATCGGCATCTCAGTATCCTCTCCTTCCCCCGCTTCCAGCAGCTTTCTGCGTATCTCCCACCCTCCAACCTGGCTTCGTCCGTGCGCTGCGTCGTTCTGGCGAACCTGGAAGCGACGAATCCCGGCGAAGCAGACCGAGAGATTCGTGTGCGTCAGATCAAAGAGTTTCTGGAGCTTTTCAGCAATGTATCGAGTCTAAAGGTACGTGGTGGGGCGCAGAGCTTCCCGGCAATCAACTCACAGCGCTCTCTAGATTACCGCCACAGCTACCTCGGGTATAGTGGACCTCGTTCTCAAGGAGGATTTTGCTCGAAACACGCTCCAGAAGCTTTCGTCTTTGGATTTGCTTTGGGAAGACGACGATCAAACCAACCCTTTCAACCTCACGCGCTTCGAAAATTTGTCGCATTACCCTTGTCTTCAAACATTGCATGTCATATCCGACTCCGATCCCGACACCCTTGCCCAACTATCTCCCATCCTCCCCTCCCCTCTCCCTCCTCCTCCCATCTTCGTCCTCAGCGATGTCATCAACACAACAAAAGCGCTCAATTCGAGCATTACCACGCTCAAGCTTGACGGACCTCTCACAAACCAAGCAGCTGCCGACTTTATTCGCTACTTTCCGACACTCAAGGCTCTTGAAGTCGTGGACACCTCGTCGGACTCCAACTTGAAGCCTCTCCTCGAAGCTGTAATTGCACCGGAGCTCCTCCGAAGTCTGGCCGTGAAGGCGTACGAACTGGACGACGTCGAGCCTGTCGACACCGCCTTCGACCGCTTCACCTCACTTGAGTTCACCGTTCTTCACCAGAACACATTCTCCGACGACATCTTCGATACGCTGGCAATCCTCCCGCTTCAAGTTGTTATCTTCGAGTGCCAGGAAGTTTCGTTGGAGTCGCTGGAGGCGCTAGTCGCTGAGTCGTCTACGCTGCAGTCTCTCCACCTGCATCTGGGGATGCTTGAGGCGCACATAGGCGATACGATTGATAATTGGAAACTTCCAGTTTGGACGGAAGAGTTTGACGTCGATGGTGCCAGACAGCTACTTCCGCTCGCCGAAGAGTATGGCGTGGAAGTCTGCGAAGGGCTCACGGACGCGCTCGATATCGAAGACCTCTTCTGGGAGGCTCTGCACGCAAGTACCAGGTCTCCTACGATAAAAGAAAAGAACATACTGGTACGTCTCTTTATTTTTGAAGGTTCGAGAAGTAAGCTTATGTCAAATCAGAATCCTAGCTCGGCGGAACGTCCCCACGACCTCTTGTCCACCCTCCCTTCTCATCTAATGCTCCTCATCTTCGAAATGGCAGAAGATCTCACCCAGCCTATCTCGAAAGCGCTTCTCGCCGGGACGCAGGCGAGCCAGTACCGCCACCCAATAATCCGCTCGCATGGACAACTTTCCACCTTCTGTGACGCTCTCGAGGGCCGCCCGGACGTAGGCCCACTCGTCAAGAGCCTTGTCTTCAACTTTAGTGGATTGTGTTATTATCACGGCGACGACTCAAACGACGACGAGGACGACGAAGCCGACGATGATGTACCGCCGGGAGTCCACCCTCCTCTCGAGCGTCTGCTCCGACTCTTCGCCGCCACTCCTCACGTCAAAAGTATCACCACCTTCAAAGCCAAATTGGTTCTCGATGCTATCCTCTCTCGCACTATCAGCACCCGATTCCTTAAGCAGCTCGAAGAGCTTCAAGTCCGCGACAGCTTTGAAGGATCGCCTTGGGTGTGGGGAAGGTATCGGCATCTGTCGAACTATCAAGAGCTTGAAACTCTCGAGATCAGATCGAGCTACGTTGACTACGAGCTCTCGGGACAAACTGATGACGAGGCAACGAGCAGGGCGAACAATTTCGGCCTCTCTCGGCTCTTCTTGCGAGGGTACCTCTCGGAGTCGCCACTCCCAGCCTTCATCGAACATTTTCAAGGACTCACACAGCTCGTACTATGGGATCTGAGCGAGGATCAAGACCTGACGCCAATTCTGGAGAGCACGACATCAATTCTGCGCTCGCTAAGAATCTTCGAGGATGGAGACGCCAACTCAGTTACTTCCATCGACCACTCTCTCCAAAAATTCGAAAACCTCGACGACCTTTTGATCCCGGACGACATGATTCATAACTGTTTCTTTCGACACTTTATTACGGACACACTTCCCCTCACGACTTTGGACATCAGCCTCGGCGCCACCACCGGTAAAACCAAGCTGAAGGCGTCGAACTTGCGGGCACTCCTCAACACTCTTCCTTCACTCGAAACGCTGGAAATATCAGTGTTTCCGTGCTGTATGGGATCCAAGTTCGACGATGGTAGTGGAAGACTCTACGCCGACTGGAACAGGACGCTGGATAATTTCAATGGGTGGATGCTTCCAGATTTTGGTGGCGATTTCACTTTCAAGGACGCAAAGGAATTGGTGCGCCTGGCGGAAGCGAGAGGAGTAGAGCTTGCAGGAGATATCCTCGAAGCCATCGAGGTAGAAACTGCATTCCGCCAGATCCGAAGGGGACGTCCTCATGGCCGCATCACTGCCTCGTGAAGAAGTCTTTTGAAGTTTCTTTCGCTTGTGCAATGGAACAGCATTGCTTATTCAGAAACCGTGCAAAGATCGAGATGCCCTGCATCGAATAATTACGCACACATTTGGCCCGGGAGTCCATGGGTGTCAGCCGGGGCAGCTAGGTTACTGATATCTCACGTCGCCCGGGCATTACGTGTGGAGACAGCGCCAAGTGTTGATAGCTCTGAAAACACAGCGATATCCCCTTCTATGTCCCATCAAGTGCAAACAGAAAGATGTGTTGAGACTATGTATATATTGCTAGTGGTTGCCAACGAGAAACATTCATCCTGAAATGCCAGATCATAAAACCTAAATCAGAGAAGCAGAGAAACGTCAGCTCTTCGTCTTGCTTTGCGACCTCTGGATCGAAATGGTATACCTCTGAAAGTGTCTGCAACAACGTAGCCGTTAGTACTCTACGGGCGCGGGAAAATAAGGAAGAATCAACGAACCGAGAAAGCCTCCTTGTAAGCAGTGAGAAGTGCCTTGACCCTCGTACGCTCAGCAGTCAAGCCCTCATCCTCATACAAAAGATCTTCAAACAGCGACTCCTTGTATAACGAAGCAACTAGTCGATTTTGTACAGACTCGCGAGAGAAGTTGACCAAAAGATCTGAGGAGTGGGGGTAAAAACATAAGTCAGTGAAACTCCGAGAGAGAGAGGGGGGTGAATGAAAACGAACGCATGATGGCTTTCGGAACGAGATCCTGGATCGTTTGTCGCACAATGGAGAAGTAAGAGCTGATGAGTGCCCGAATGAGAGATGTCTCCATCTCTTCTCGCTCAGTAAGTCCATTTGACGGGTCGTGTTCACTGTTGGTATGTGGTGACGACTGCAACGCGAACATCAGCAAACCGTCCACCTCTCTACGAATCACCCCCGCAAGAAAAAAGAACGCACAGCCTCCAAATGTTTATCCAAACTCTTCATATCGAATGCCGCTGCATTCCCCTCCAAACCTCTTCGCCCGGCCAGCGGATTATCTCCTCTCTCTGCTCGATCCCTTCCATAATCCGGCAAAGCAGACCCTGGGCCCGCTCTCGAGTTCCCCGGGTTCATCTCCGAACCACCAAAGAAGTAATTCAAGAACGATTCTTTCGCCGAAGCTGAGGAAGGGTTGGCACCATAAGGTGAAGCGAAAGGAGGGATTCCGCCCCCGTGGTGGTTCCCGCCGTTGGTGACGCCGAGGTGGGAGGAAGCTTGAGCTGGGATATTTTGAGTGCGGGATTTATTGTTGGAGGAGAATTGCGGACCGGAGGCGGCACGGTCGTGGATGGTGGAGGAGGTACTTCGGTGCTTGACATCTGGGACTTTCGAGGTAGAGGGTCGACCGTTCGGGATCACGAAGCCGCTCATGTCTGGCTCGTCTTCCGGTCCAGACTCTGATCGATCGTCCTCCGACTGGGGCTGACGGTTCGACATTTTAGCTACTGAGCATGAACTCTCGGAAAAGCGATCTTACCTTTGGCGCGAGCAAGGCCTGTCGTCGCTCGTGCGCGAGCCTCGAAGCTTCATGAGCCGCTGCCGCCGATCCCGATACAAAGGATGGGTGGTTCGTGTTGATGTAGGCGGCCTGAATAGCGATGAGAGACTGCACGTATTCGGAAGTCGGACCAAGGCGTTCACGGAGCAAGTCGGAAACGACCTCGATGAGCTGAGCGTGCAGACGCGGGTATCGTTGTAGCTCCTGGGAACGAGTAGAAATATCAGCATTCCGATGACCACAAAATGCAAAAACCGAAAGGGAAGGACCTACAGTACTTGTACAGTTGTGGCAAATCTTCATCAACTCCTCATACACCATCTCGACACATCTCAAACTCGGTGGTTCCAGCAGCTTAATCTGAGGCTTCACGAGTAGGTCGAAAGCGACCTCCGGTACGAACAGACTCGGCCTCGGACCCGTCGAGTTCCTGATCGCAGTCCTAATATCCTGAACCGTGAGGTTCTGAATAGGATCAATGCTCTCCAGCGCAAGTCCAAAGACGTCGCTAAAGATGTAGTAGATCCTCGCTCCTCCGCACAATTCCTTCGTGGAGATCTCGAGCGAAGTTCCGTCGATGGAAGCGAGGAAGTCGCGCACGAATTGGGTCATGAGTTGGAGGATGAGGGAGCCTCGGTGCTGCTCGCCAAGGAAGGCGGAATCGCCAAATGCGTTGAGCTCTTGTTGTGTTTGACCCATGAGAGTGTTGAGTCGTGCTTTCATGTCGGGGAGCTTGTCTCGAATGTGGTTCATGAGGACCTAGGATGATGTACCAAAAAATTCGGTTAGCTTCGTTCGTCTTCCTCCGAAACCACCCTCTGCTCCGTGGCGCCATGCGAAAACAAAACAGACCTGGTTGAGCGTTTTGGCGAGGAACTTTGTTCCGCATCGATGGGCAATGTTGCGGTACCCAGCGTGGTTTCTGAAGAACTCGGTTTCCTTGTCCAGCTGGTCGCTCATTGGAGTGTTGGCGTTGATGTCCTGTTGGCTTCGGTTGACAACACCGATGAATCCGAGCTTGAGGGGATAGACGCGACCGGTGAGGATGTCGAGTGCGTTTGTGCCGGCATCCATGAGGTCGAGCTTGGTCAAGACACCGATGGTTCGGCGTCCTTGGGGGTCGACTTGACGAGCGAGTTTGAGGGCTTCCGAGTTGGCGATATCGACATTGGCGGGAGAAATAGCAAGGATGACGCTGTCAAAACGTCCAGCGTTTAGTAGCTGAAGGGAATGCAGGCTTATCGAGATTGAGCGTACCAGTTTGGCTTCGAGATGTAGCTGAGGACGAGGGTGTGAATTTGGCGCTCAATGTCCGTCGGCTGGTCTCCAACGGGGATCTTTGTGAGTCCCGGAAGATCCACCAACGTCAAGTTGAGCACATTTGGCGAGTAAATCTCTACAGATGCGCCATCCCAATCATGTCAGCTGCTGGCTCTGGACACCTCGAAACTGAGAGAGCTCTCCAGACGCACTCAAATTGATCGGGAGCCTCGAGATGCCCTTATTTCCACCCGCAACCCTCAGCGTTTCGTTCTCAATCTCTTTCCTCACTTCCGCAAAGTCATAAAAGCGCTTGTCGAGATGCAGGAACTCTGCGTATTCGACGGGTGCAGCCGGGGGAGCTGCATCCGACGCAGAACCAGATGGAGGGAGGGGAGCTGGGGTATGAACGAGTTGAAGCAGGAGTGGTCGACGAGTAACGATGCCTTGGCCTCGCGGGAGGAAATCCTTGCCGACGATCCTACAAACAAGAAACGCGTCAGAGGAGTGGAGGAGGGTGTCGCGAATGCGCGCAGAGGCGGGGTAGAGGCGTACGTTTCGAGAACGGACGACTTTCCACTACTTTGCGATCCGCTGTTGAGTCTGAATCGTCAGTGTACATGTTTGGGGCGAGGCCGACGAAAGAAGGGGCGCACACAGTCACTAGCTGAGGAAGGTCGACAGTTTCTCCTCCGACCGCGCTGAAGGCTTTTCATAAGAGCGTCAGTATATTGAACGTTGTTGCAAGCTGCGACAGCAGATCGCCGTGAGTGCCCAAGGCAAGTTGCTGTCGAGCCGAGGGCACCACTTTATTCCGCTCGCCTTGCCAACCCAACACTAAGACTTACTGGTCTGAAGTTTGTTGACGACGCTGATAAGATCAGAATCCATTTTGGCGCAAAGGGAGGTGGCGGAGTGGGCGAGTGGAGATGGTTCGGCGGCTGAAGAGGAGTGGACGAGCTTTGAAGGTGCGCGACGGGCGATTTGTTTGCCCGCGTGTGCTCGCTATCTACGTCTCAGATGTAGGACTGCTAGCGATGGCGGTCCTTCGAGTTTGGCTGCCGGTGTGGAAGTCGGGGTTGCGCACTGGGCGGGAAGTTGGACGGGAGTGGGTTTCAGAGATGTCTGAGCTCTGGCCAGCTGAGTGACGATGAGTTGCGAGAGGGGTGCCACTCTGCAATTGGGAGCAAAGAAAGTTGCCGCTGAAGTTGGGCGAATGAGTCGAAGAGAGCTGGTGTCAGGGCAAGCAAAGTAACCTTGCTGCCGCCGAAAACAATCAAATGCGCGCGCGTTCGGCCGGCGAACTCTTTCCCCACTCCAAATCCGCGAAATATACCGCGCCTTCGAATGCAAACAGCCTGAGCATTCCTTAGCTCGCCGTCCTGTAAGTAATTACGCAAGCTGCAACAGGTAGGCAATGGCCGCGAACCTGGAGGAGGTGGAGGAGACCCTCAATGCTGAACAGTAAAGCTTCCTTATGTGGCTCACACAAAGATCTGCTGAACTCTGCCTTCGCTTTCTAGGCTCGTAGACTTACCAAAGCTCAGGTCTTTTGCTCGATATGGTATCCAGCCTTCCATTCGTGGCGTGCGTCTTCGTCATTGAGGCTCGCTCTCAACCTTCCAGCACCTGAACGCACTGTATTCGTGCAGGAAGTATGGCTCTATTTGCTGGAAGTCCTTTCGCCGGATAGGAGTGCGTGTTGTGCAGCTCTCAATCGTTTGCCCGAGGGACTGACGTTCCGTCTTCAGCGAACGAGATCACTTCCGTGCGAAGTAAATATCAATCCTACACTGTGAGTCTCGGCTAACTTTTCAATCAAAACAACTACTAAATCGTTTGCGTCTCAGTCCATGGACAAATCGCCCTCCCTATCGACACGATTACGAGGCGAAACCCAACGATACTACAACCGCCGTCTTCTTCCCTACACCCGCCAACGTCGAAGTCCCGCGCAGGGCGTCACCTATCTCCCACCTAATCAGCCACAACCACAGCAGGAAGAACCAATGGATATTGTTGCGTTCACAACGAGTGTGGAAAATGTCTTGAGCGCTTTTCTAAACCGAAATAGGAATATCGAATACAAGACAGGATTGGTGCAGCTGGTGGCTCCGGTAAGTTCCTCTTCCTTCCACGATAACAAGCGCAATGTGCTGAACGTATTCGCTATCAGTTCGTCTGGACCTTGAAAACTGAGGCAGGAATGTATTTCTGTTTCGAGCGCCTCATGACCAAAATCGGTTCGTCACCTTCTTTGCCCATCCGATCCACACAACTGACTCCATTTACCAAACCAGACGAAAGCACAGAAGGCACCACCCTCTCCTCCCGAATCTCTTTTTTCCTCTCCCTCTTCCGTTCCATCCTCCCCGACCTCTGGAGTTATTTCGACGAAGAAGATGTCGACGTTCGAGAACTTGCAAGTGCGTGGCTACAATGGTATTTCGCCAAAGAAATGCCTGTGGATATTCTCATGCGGCTTTGGGGTGCGTTTCTCTCTGTTTTTTTCCTTCGCCACGACACTCGCACTGACGCTTTCGCCACGCGTATTAGACGTTTACTTTTCAGTGGAAGATTTGGTCGACTTGCATCAATATGTTTGTCTGGCGATCTTGACAACTTGTAAAGAGACGCTCGAGGAGCTAGATGAGTCGGAAGTTCGAAGCTTTTTGCTGAATCTTCCACCGCTGGACGTGGACCGGGTTCGTCTTTGATGTTTGCGAGGCAAGAAGAAAGACTGGATTGGTGGCTTACATTTTATCTTTCGATGGACAGCTCATTGTGGAGGCTAATAACATCAAGCATTCGTTTCAGCAGCAACAAAAGAGAGGGGATCGGCCTGCCGAGTTTTGAGCTCTAGTGACTCATGTAACACTGTAGCAATTAAGGGACGCCTTCAATCCTAGAAATGGCCAAGCGTTCAGCTGCCGGAGAATGAGCAACATGACATGAACGCGGGCGACTTCCAAGCTGCGAAGTCTCGCGCGGAACATTTGCGCCTTATCTCTGTTCTTATCACCATGAAGCAAGGCAATTTCTACTTACTGATGGAGGTTTTATCGAGTTCGGAGAATTTCATTTCAGCATTGGACAACGTCGACTTCACTCAAACTTGACACCCTGGGCCAGGCCGAGCTCGTCAGACCAATTCAAGGTACATGAACTCCAGCGGCAGTACTGTCAACACCAATCTCTATCAGCTTCGGAGCTAGTGATTTAGAGGGTGAGCGAAAAGAAGGACTGGACGACTGACCTGCTTCCAAGCGTCGCCTCCTGATTCTCGACCCCAGCCCGTTGATTTATTACCACCAAAGGGGGCTCCAATCTCGGCGCCAGAGGTGGATCCATTGACGTTGACGACTGATAGTTTTGAGGTTGAAATTATTTAGCCCTGCGAGAAATAAGGGTCCGAGAAGGGAAAACGAAAAACGTACTGCCACAATCACTCCCACTTGGGCCGATCCAGTGGAAAGCCGACGACATGTCGCTGCGAAGATGAGACGTCATTTTAATAGACGACGAGGAAGCTCAAATATTCAGCCCACCGAGTAAACAAAGTAGAACTCAAGCCCTGGTCCACCGAGTTGTTCACTTCGATCGCTTCCTCCAGAGTCTCAAAGGTCGAAGCAAAGAGGACTTTCAAATATCGAGTATCAGCGCGTGGGGAGATTGAGGCTACAGATTACTTGATACGCTTACTTGGTGCAAACGTTTCTCTCCGCATCACCTCAGCCTTACTCGCATCCTCAAAGAAGGCGATAGTCGGCTCGACATAATTGCCGCCACTCAACTCTCCCTCCAACTTCCTCACCTTTCCACCGACCAAAATCTTCCCACCTTGGGCTTCAACTTCGTTTACCGCATCCTGGAATTTCTTTACGACATCCGGATTGTGCAGAGGTCCAATTAGAGTATTTGGGTCCAGCGGATTTCCCATGCGGTTGAAAGTGGATGCGTACCCGGAGGCGAGAGATTCGAGGAATGATTTAGAAATGGATGAATGCACGAAAAGACGGCGAGTTGAAGTGCAGCGTTGGCCGGAAGTGCCGAGGGCGCTGAACAAAATTGTGCGGAGTGCGAGGGGGAGGTTGGCGTCGGGCAGTACGATAGCCGCCTGGAACAAAGCTTGTCAACAAGTAATCCTATGATCTATTTTCAAGTGACCAACATTATTTCCGCCAAGCTCGAGAAGACTCTTGCCGAACCGTCCTGCGACTTCCATCCCGACAAGACGTCCTCGAGCCTCTGATCCCGTGAAAGATACCAAATCAACGCGCTTGTCGCTGACGAGCTTTCCTCCAACGTCTCCACCTCCACAGACTATACTAGAGAGCGCTCCAGGCATCCCGTTTGCTTCCAGGACAGAGACGAGGATCTTATTGGTCGCGATTGCGACGAGTGGCGTAGACGGAGCTGGCTTCCAGATTGTCGCGTTACCGGTGATGAGGGCCAGCGAGAGATTCCAGCCGTATACCTATAGAACTGACTTCAGAAGAATCCTGATGTTACGCTTTCCTGTAACGCACAGCTACTGGAAAATTGAACGCAGTGACCTGAAGGGTACATTTTCAGCGCGGGTGCACCGTGCAGAGAGGACTTTGGCATAGGCAAACACGTACGCATCCGACCACTCCGAGTGGGTTTGGGACTTCAGTGATAAAATGTCGCTCCCGCTCACTGGGCACAACGTTCCCTGCAAAGCTCCTCGATAGGCCAACCCCAAAGCTGCCGCGAAGCGTAATGTCAGTCTCAGACTCTTCGCAAAACGCGCTCTCGTTTTGTGCTCACTCCATGACATCAACGAATTCTTGTACTTCGCCTATTAGATACGTAAATCAGGA
Source organism: Phenoliferia sp. Uapishka_3 (assembly GCA_035521515.1). Lineage (NCBI taxonomy): Eukaryota > Fungi > Basidiomycota > Microbotryomycetes > Kriegeriales > Kriegeriaceae > Phenoliferia > Phenoliferia sp. Uapishka_3. Next base: position 20,226 of record JASZXU010000241.1, read on the forward strand.
CAAGCAAAATCGAACAGCGGACTCCGCACGCACCTTTGCCCTCGCTCCGAATCTTACCCATCTCGAGCGAGACGAGGTCACCCAGATCCTCAATCCGCTCTGCCAGCGCGCCCCTCATCTGCCTAAGAATCTCTCCACGCTTTGGAGGCGCAACATGCCGCCAAGTCTTGTACGCCGCTCTGGCCGCCACAATCGTCTCTTCGAGGTCCTGAAGTGACGCCTGTTGCACTGTCCCGAGCAGTTCACCGGTTGCAGGGTTCAAGGACTCAATAATGTCGCCTCGGCCGCCCCAGGACTTGCCGTTGTAGACGCCCGGGTTGGGAATTGCGGGGTTTGAGGAGAGGGAGAGGCGAGTGAGGATGGAGGTCGTTGACGCGGACAGGGGGCGCGTCTGAGTGGGGAGGCGGGGTCCTGACCGTGATAAACGAATTGAAGCTCGAAGAAGTCCCACCATGGTTGTATGACTTGTGCGTTAGGTAGGTGGCAAGGAACACAAAGGCCTCCTCAAGGTCGCATGTGGTGCTTCGGCCGGGGATTCACGGCAAGCCGTCCCTTGGCCGTCCGCCGAGTTTCACCTTCCTTCCTTTAAAAAGGCCGTGAATTGTAAGGGTCAAGGGTAAGAAATTTAGTACTGGATCTGCGAAGTTAGTCTTTCAGGACAACCGAAGAAATCTGGCCTTGATTTGAGTCCGCGACTTCCAGGACACCCGCGCAAACCCGCGAGACTCAAATGAGGAGGATCAAGCGTACAGGGACTTTTTTGGCTTGCCAAGATTTGAGACTGGCCAAAATAAAATCTAGAGCTGATCATGACTACTTCTTTGGGGGCACCCAAGGTGCGGGCTCTGGAGGTGGTGCGGTCGGGTCGACAACGCCCATTTCCGTGACGTGCCCACGCTCCAACATCCTTTCCAAAGTTCCAGGTTTGTGAAGCTTGTGAAAGACTTTGCTACTCCAAATGTCCCTGGTCAAAAAAGCCGCGCTGCTGAAGGAGACAAGAAAGCTTACCTGATGTCTTCGCCGGCATGATGTAAAAGAGGCTTCGCTCCAATCGGCTGTGAGGCGTAAATGTGTGTCAACTTGCATCCGCACGTTGCTTCCTTTTGTTTGAAAAAAACCTCACGTGCTCATCCAAGTAGCCGTCAACATCAAACACTTTTCCATCTATCGCCAGGAAGACGCCTTGTCCGCGCTTTTTGTGCTTCGCAATCTCGTCAACCGTCCAAACTTTCGGTTGAGGTCCAAGCACTTGGGGAGCTTTCGAAGCTATGGGGACATCGGGAGAGCCGAGGTGAGTCTCAGTTGACGAAAGCGAATACTGCAAGGCTGTGAGGTCAGCCAGGAGCGGCTCGCGAATGTACTACACTCGAAGTTTGAACGCACCCCTCCAATAAGAAGTACCGCTGCGCCGACAGCCCAAACTGACCAATGAACAGATGCTGAGTCCTTTGACTGCTTTGATGATTGCTGACGTCGAGAGCCATGGCCTCCTCCTCGCGCGTGCTGGTTGTGGGACTTCATTGCTCTGACAGCGGAAGCGTTCGCAAGTCGTTGAGCTGCGCGACCGAGTAAAGGTGCAGTCATTCGTTCGTTCAAAGGTCGCGATGAAGCTGAAAGAGCTTCCAAGATGTATAGGATTCAAAGTGGGCCGCGGTACGCACCGAAGTTGAGACATCATGCCGGTTCCCAATCCTTCGCAAGAGTACTTGCTCTCCTCTGGCACTGCCCAAGCGGAGCTCCGCACTCGCTGTCGAAGAAGCGACGTTTGAAGATTTAACAAAAAGGGTATAAGCTTGCAGGGTATCACGGATGAAGACGAGTATAATCAGCTGCCGCTCTTGAAGTCTCGACACTGGTAATGCGTGACCTCGCCACTATGCGAAGACATGTCAGACAAGGGAATGGACGACCAGAAAATTGCTCACTGTGGTGAGTGGACAGCAATGACGCTGTTTCCGAGTCGCTTGTTACAATGTGGGCACCTGAACATAAGGCAAATGCATTAGCCACAGTTTAGATCGCCAGAAAAGAGGGCAACTAACACTCGCGAGTCAGTGACTTTCACCCTCCGCTCCTCGAGACCAACGATCTCTCTTTCTTCCGACTCGACCCAGCTCCTTCCGATTTCTTTGATAAACTTAGCTTCCCGAGCCCTCTCGCCGCTCCGTCGCAGCGTTTTTTCGAGAAAAACTCTTATATCTGTCAAGGCGACAAGAGGAGGAAGAAGATCAAAGACTTCGATGGCATCGATGGATGATGCGTGAGAAGAAATTAGGGAGAGAGCTGGGCCAAAGAGGAGAGGATGCGAGGCCCGCGGACGGAGGTAGATTCGAAGTAGGATGTGGAAGATTTTCGAAGTGGGGTCGGACTCGTGAACTCGTTTGCAGTAGCTGGAGGAAAAAGCATAAGCATACCGCAGTTGTAATGTTTTGTGACGAACAATCCGTACTCTTCAGCGGTGGCGTGATCATCGAGTTGGTAAACGTAAAGCTGCAGGGCACCCTCGTGACGTCCAAGGCGTCCCAAAAGTATCGCACGAACTTGGTACATGTCTTCTGATGGAAGACGGCCCAAAATCCGGTCAGCTCGATATGAGGTTGAGCTTTCGAGGAGGTCGAGGAGTTTTGAAGATGACTCTGCGTAGCCAGCCGCTACGGAAGTGCCAAGATAACATAAGCCAGCGATCCCGGAACTCTCAACAAAAGACAGTGAGCGAACCTTTCTTGTGAATTGAGTCGAGGTATAGTTCAATGAGCCTCTCGTGAAACTCGGGTGCGCTTTCCCCAAGGTGGTGGATAATGTGCTCGAGGTACTTCGAGCAGACGTCGGGGCCGATACGATCCAGATGCTTCATCGTAGCATAGCGTGGTAGGGACTCAACTTCTTCAAGGTCGGCAATGAAGATCTGTCACAGAATGTCAGCTTGTTGACCCCCCTTGTTCAGCACGAAGTCAGGCAGGCGCTCACATCGAGACCCGCAGCGCGATCCGCCTCGAAGACCCATCGCGAGCTCTCAAAGATGAGTTCGACGTGTTCTGATCCAAGCTTCTGAAGATAGCGCACTGTCGGACCGACTTTTTCCTCTGCGTCATCCTCGTCTTCACTCATTCTATTAGCGTTACGACCGTCAGCTCGCTGTCTCTTCGCTCTTGAAGGATACGCACTGTCGAAGTAGCTTGACCGCCTTATCGTGCATACCCTTTCCATTGTACAGATCGAGAAGCTCGCGATATTTCTAGTCGGCACGGAAAGTTCAGTGTTGCCGTCTCCTCAAACGAAATAACTCGCAGCGACCCACCTTCGCTTTCAAAAGCAGTTCTTCCACCTCACCAACCTCGCACCAATTCTCAATTCGACATAAAGGACCAACCATGACAGGTTTTGTCGCGAGGTAGCTCCGGAACAACGCAGTGTCGACGACCTGCGCAACAAGGGCAAGCTGCTCGGGCTTCAGTTCGGCGAGGGGTAGATCTGGAAGATCAAAAAGCTCTGCTGCTGAGGCTCCGAATTGTTTCTTGTTCGGGGCTGGGCGGACAGAAGGCACGAGGGCGGCAAGAGCTTGAGCGTAGCGCTGTCGACGGTCAGTTAGGTATCGGATGAGGACGTCGACTGATCGTGAGAAGTCCTGCGCGTCGGCCTTCGCTTGGCGTTGTTGTGCGACTGAGCAGAAGTTCTGAGCGTCAGTAGCTACGCATAAAAACTCTCCGGAACCGGGACGTACGAGCAGCTTTCTCAGCGGAACCCTCTCCACCGTCATCCTCCGCCTTCCCCTGCAGATCCCTCAGCCAACTCTTGCCGCCCTTCCTGATCGACATGCTCTTAATGGAAGAGGCATCGTCTTCCTTCACCTTTGACTTGACAGGACTCCCGGTTCCAGGCGCCGGCACATCCTCCACTTGTTTTACAGCGGCGATCGCTTCCACCTCTTCTTCAATCGCAGCTTCGACCCTATCTCTTGATCGTCCTCCGAAAATCTCCTCCTTTGCTGCAGGCTCGATGAAGAGCTTTCCTGAGATAGGCTCAGCGAAGAGAGCGACAACCTTGGCGGGTGAGACTTCGAGGGAAATAAAGGCGTCGATTGCGAGGTCGTAACGGCGTTCGTTATAAAGTGAAAGAGCGTGGAGCATGGCAAGTCGACGAAGAAGTCGTGGCTAAAAATTGAATGAAGTCAGGGTGAACTCGTTTGACAAAAGAGAAGAAAACCCGCTGGAAGTTCTGCGCCACCAGTTCCCGACCTTCGCACGAGTCTGACTCCCTCCTCCCAGGCGCCATGCTGGCCCAATTCTTCGATTTGAGATTCCCAACTCCTCATCGTGACGATCCAAAGCGTTTGTTCGTTCGGATTGGCGCTTGTCAACGGTGTGGTGGTGAGCAAAACGATCGGTGATTGTCCCGGACTCGAAGCGACCGTCAATAAGCGAGCAGTGAGAGCTTGAGTATCCGTCGGTGAAGAAGCGCTGACAAGCGATTGTCCTTCTTCTGCTATAGACGGCGGCTTTCGCGGTGGAATTTCGAGTGTTTGTATTGGGTTGAGAGCTTCGATGGAGTGGATGGAAAGAGTGGGAGTGTTGGTAGCTTTGGATGGGTGGGGGAGAGGAGGAAGGAGGGTGAAGACGTATGGGGGAAGGACGATAGTCTCGTCCGCTGCGACTGGGTAGACGATAGCTTGGGAAGTCGAAGACGGCTGGGCGACTACAGGTGAAGACGCTCCGGCAAGAACTGGCCTAGGTTGACCGGAGACGGAAAGCGGAAGGGCGATATCTGCAACGAGTTTTTGATGAATCAGCAAAGTGAGAGGTCAGTAAATCGAAGGCCACGCACTTTCTCTGACGAGCAACACCTCATCTTCCTCCTCTTTTCGCTCTTCTGCCCAGCCCCACTCCTTTCCCCAAAGCCAAGCCGCCGGATCTCCCCCTTTATCCTTCAACCCAGTGACTCTCTTTAACCTCCCAGCAGCTCTCGGGATCGACACCACTCCATTTTTCTCCAACTTGTTGCCCCCCAGCGACAAGTTCGCCAACGCTCCCAATCCAGTAGCCTTCGCAAGCCCACCCAAACCTCCGAGACTAGTCCCAGTAGCTTTCGCAAGCCCTCCGAATCTCTCCCCATATGAGCTCAGCGAGCTTCCGGATGGAACGGAAGGTCCAGCCGCCGCAATTGCAGCCGCGGAGGCGACAGCTGGCGGTATTGGGGGCGTGAAGCAGTCTCCGAGAGTCGGCACCGCTTGCTGCTCCGCTCCACCAATCTTCACCGGTACGCTGTCGGATAGGGAAGGTAGGGTGATGATCCCATATTCTCCTGTTGAGAATCCGGCCAGCAGCTTTCGAGATGCTTCAGACTCGCCGAACGCCATCCCTCGGATCTGGTGTGGCAGCGCGATCTCCTTCGGTGGGTTCCAGCCTCCATCGATCCAGCTAAAAATCAACAGCTTGCGGCGACATGCAATGGCGAGTGTCGAGTGGATCTCGGGAGCGGAAGGTGGGGGAGGCCCTTGATGACCGATGGAGCTGTTGCTTCGGCGCGGTGGGGCGGGAGGGTAGCGAATTATCGTAGAAAGGACGAATAGAGATGCAGCAGAGCGGGTCTGGGCTGCGAAAGAGGAGAGATGGTCGAAGGATGGAAGCGAGTGGAGTGTGAGGTCGCCGCCTATGGGTGCGCTCGCGAGTCAGGCCCGCGGGAAGCAAGATTAGCCGATGTCCAGCTCACCAGATAGACAAAGGAGAGCATTCAGTTCTTTGATGATGCCGAGCTGCTCTATCGGTTGCTTGGCGAAGGCATCATGGCGCGAAGCGAGCGTCGCTGCTGGCGGAGCTGTTCCCAACAGATCAGCTTCCTTGAGCACGTTGAGCTGCTCCAAATGTAGACTGACTGGTGCTGGTGGACGCCGTCGAAAGATCGAATACAAGGAGAGCTCCCTTGTCTGTGCCGAGGATGACACGGTTCGCTGCGCCAGATACCGAATCTAATCAGCAGCTACCACTCCTCTCAAGCTAATTTGAAGCGCACCATTCAGTACGATCGCAGTGATGGCGTCCTTTCCGAGTGCCGCAGGCGGGATCAGCTCCGAGAGCGCGAATGGCGAGTGCATCCTGGCGGAGGAGGCGCGCCAACCTGGCCGGCTTCGGGCACCTGTGCCTACGCTGATTAAACTTTCACTTGCGGAACCGCTTCCTGGGGCAGGTGTTCAGGTGTACGGAAAAGTAAGGCCGGACTTGGTCGAGTAGTGGCGCTGAGAGACAACCTAGGCTGCGCAAGTGAGCGCTTCTTTGTCCACAACCACCACTTCTCAATTCCCCTCTCCCTCCGTCGTAACCCCAGCTCCCTTCGTCTCAATCGCGCATCTAATCCCGACGCCTGCCGGATGTTCGACACCAGGGCTTTGTGGGCATTGCTGTCACAGTCGCGATTGTAATTCACGAGGTCCCTCCGCTCCGGCGTCTATTCTGTCCCGGCAATAATTGGATACCGTTCGTACGGGAACACTGGGATGCCTCTGGGCGCACCAAGACGTCAAACTCGTCGAGGAATGGCGGCCCAATTGCGAGCGTCCGTTGCGTACTTTGCAACTTATCAAAGCCACTCCTCGCCGTGCAGTAGATTGGTTTCGCTCTAAAGGAAAGGAACAATTACTTTCAGGATGATGCTTCATAACTGAAGGGCCCAAGGAAGGACAGTGAGTCCAAAAACAACAGTTCAGCGCGTTGGTCGTCTTCACAGGCTCGCTTCGTGGAAGCAAAGTCAGACAGACACCACGTCAGCTACGTATTGATACTTAGGCAGGCTCGAGGTGAACTGTAGCTTTTCTACAATGCCATATGAGATTTCGTCCATCAAAAAAAATGGCTGGCTGCAGAGATGATTGGGGAGAGGTCAGGTGATCAGCGTCATGGAGAGCGAGCTTTCGCGGTTGCCTCAGATCTCGTAAGTCTCTTCTCGCAGTCTTCCATCACCTTCGCTCACCTCTCCTGACGAGCTACATACATACATAACTCCCGACAGCCCCACATGTCCGAGTCCGAGAAGAACGACGCCACTGCTGCCGGCGTGAGCGAGGCACTCTCTGGTTTACATCTCGGACAAACAGCGCAGCTCCCCGAAGGATGGGTGAGGGAATACGACAGAGGGTGAGGAAGAGCGTACTACACAATCGCGAAAGGGGTATTCTTACTCAGCTCCTCCAGCTCGCACGAGATGTACTACGTCGACACACACGAAACTCCGCCCAAATCCACCTGGACGCCGCCTAGCAAAGTTGGCTTGCCCGAACCCGTGGAATCCGAGGAGGTGGAGGTTACAGGTACAATGGGCATAGGTGCCGCATTGAAGAAGAAGCTACTCGGGGCAACTTCAGCGGAGCGTCAGCTGCACCAGGCACGGCGACAAGAAATGGTGAGCCGCACGTGATCCTTTGCGTCTTTTCGTACCGTTTGTTAAGACCTTCCTTTCGCTCGTATTTAGAATCAGATGGTTCAGTTTTCCGAGTACTGCCATCAAGACCCCTCGTACCAGCCGAGATTTGATCTTCCGCCAGAGGGCGACGGTCCGACAGCTCAACAACGAGCCCTGGCGGCTTCCTATGCGAGCGGGTCTTTTGCCGCAACGGGAATGAGTGGTGGTATCAACCCTGGTATTGGTGGAGGAACGATGGGATGTGAGTTCTCGATGCGTTTCATTCGATTTCTGTGAAACTGCTGACTCTCGCTGTCCGTTTGACGAAGCGATGGCGTTTGGTGGCTTTGTGCGCTGAAATGATCATTGTAAATCTCCCAACTCCTGGTTGAAGTATGTCACGTCTCACCGAAAAGACGCACCATTTGTCAAATTTTCAAACACATTATTTTTTACGCTGAGATTTCTTGTCGGGGATGGAGCTAGGGGAAGGGAGTTTGGACAGAAGTGGAGTAGGGGACAATCTGGAGTGAGGATGGTTGGGAAGAGCAGATCGAGGACAAGCATTGGGCAGGAAGGTGGGTTAGTGGTGATTCCACCAGTGAAGCAGGTGTGATTACATTGGGTGGATGTCGGTGCTACCGATGGAGGCGCTGCGACGTGAGTACCTGTCCTTTCGCTTCGAATTTGATTACATACTAGGCTGATAGAAGGGATACGCAAGGATACGCAGACTGGCACGTCCCCAAAATCGACATCACCGTCATCACAAAGGACCGCCCAGCGTCTCTTCACCGACTCTTGGCAGCACTCCAAGACGTCCATTACTTTATCGATCCTGATTGCTTGGATCGCGGGCCATGGTTTTCCTTCGCCGAATCGACAACGAACTCCACCCTCTCTCTTTCCCCCAAACCCCACTCGCGTTGTCC
>JASZXU010000242.1:0-28527 GCA_035521515.1 Phenoliferia sp. Uapishka_3
ACTCCGCGGCGCAAGCTTTACCCCTCCCCGGTGGACCTATATACGATGCGACGATCGGAGCGAGCCTCGACTGTCCTCCGACACCTCCGTTGAGTCCTCCTGGATTTCAGCTTTATACCTATCACAATGGCTCCCAAGCTAGTACGCCAGCGACAACACCCCCTTCCTCACGCGCCTCCAGCATCGTCGAAGCACAACAAATCAACGTCGCGGCTCAAGCTGTGAAAAATGTTGTCGCTTCCGGATCACCTTCTCGACGAAGTGGTCTCTCGCGAGAAGCCTGGGCGCGATCCTATACTCCGATTGAGCAAAATCATGGACAAGGGCAATCGGCCGCGTCTTCGGGGCGGTCGACGTCGCATCCGTCGGCGAGAGCACCAGAGCCTCTCTATGCAAGCGAAAACTCTTCCTTCCAGGATCTTATGAGTCAGCTCTACCCCGAAACCGACAACAAAAGTAGGAACGAGAAGTCAGGGTACCGCGGAGAAAGCGGTGAGCACGAGGTCGCGGGCAGCCGATTCGGTAGCGGGCTCGACAGGTCGCTTCGCCTGCAGAATGGAGCTCCCGAAGATTCAAGCGTGGATGGTCTGCGAACAGCGGTCTCCCCACACGGCAACAGCCGTCAACGAACTATTTTCCCGCCCTACTCGCAATTCCCCATATCTCCTCCTCCTTCTTACTCGGCCAGAGACCCATCCCTGTCGGTCGTAAAAGATCGCTCGAGTTCTCACAATCCACGCGTACAAGTCCTCGAACGCGAAGCTGAGCAATGGAGGACGTTGGAGCCGCGAAGTTCTTCAGCAAAGGATAACAGCCAGCCTTCCAAACTGGTGGCCGGAGACTCAGTACCGCAAAAGCTCACCATGCGCGATCAAGAGAGGGGACCTTCGTCACGGGAGGTGAGAACTGTCCGACAAGTGAAGACGCTCGACAACCGTAAGTCTTGAAGTAGAGCTTCTTAGACATCAAAAAGACTTTGACTAAGATTTTTGCTACCATATCCGACAGTGAGCACCAAATATCAACACTCCGGCATCCCACATGACCCAGCGTCTCGCGGACTTCGAGCTTCGTCGCCACGGCCCTCTGCAACGTTGTTTGAACGCGGCCCTCGTGCGAATCCAAGACCAGCCGTTGCTCGAGAGCAAGACCTTCCATCTTCGCAGCTCGAAGTAAAACATGTGATGTCGAAAGGATGGGCGGAAAGTATTGAGGAGAGAGCGACGTCTGATGGAAGCGAAGCCCGCGTGAAGGTCCTTCGGCATTCAAAGACGTCCGGAAGCTGTAAGTTATTCACATTCAGAGTTTTCGGGCTGCCTTTGCTTACTTCTTGTCTCCATAGTGAGCTCTGAGCGTCGACGTTTCTTGACCACTATGCCGTCTGGACCATCGACTCGAGGACTCCGAGCTTCGTCACCTAGACCGACAGCCCCTACAACTCAAAGCAGCCTCAAATCCCCAGCATCAGCTTTCCCTCGTATGCCTCTTGGATATCAGCCCATTCCCTCCAACGCCAAGCCACTAATCGACATCCGCAATCACCCAAAAAATACTCGAGTGCCATTCTAAAAATATTGCCCCGTCGTTCTCTACTTGCCAGCCAGACCATCCGCACTTTCTCCTACTTTTTATTATCCTTTCCTTGATCTGTAACATGACAACACCTCTCTCGCTTTGATTTGACGTCGCCCGCACCTGAGAGCGGGAACCGAGCTTCAAGCTAAAACCAACTGAAGGTCGGCCGGGGCTAATTTTGCATCTCTCTGGCTGCGATGAGGTCACAGATATGGATGGTTTGAATTGAGGTATACGCAAACAAGCTCAGATTTACTCCCAAAAAACGGTTACGAAGACAAGCACGACAACGATGGGACTCGCCCAGTGTCATGAGAACAAGCGACGAAAAACAGACGGAAAAAAACAACAAGCGTCCACCACCCTTCCCACTCCAGACAAACAGATCGCGCCCGACGTTCCTCTCCTCCAAGTTCCTCAGCTGCGATCCCCGAATCCACTGACAAGAAGCCTCACAGCCGCCTGCTGATCCTCCGCCACATCATCCAGCGAAAATCCCGAATCAATATCCTCCTTCAGCGGCCTAGGGACCGGCATTACTTCCGTCCTAGTATCCGAAGTCGCTTGTGCTGGCGTCTCGGCTGGGTGTTGTGGAGGTGAAGGACGGGACATTCGACGAGAGGGGACAGCTTCGTGGTCGAGTTGATCTACGTCTTCTTCTTCTTCTTCCTCTTCTTCTTCGTCGTCGTAATCTGGTGTGTCGGAAGTTGAGCCGTTGGGGTGCCCTGAGGAGTGGTTTTTGGAGGAGCGAGGGCGGGTAGGGCGAGCAAGGGGAAAGGCTTGGATGTCGGCTTGATGGGAGTCATCTTGTTCTTGCATTTTTGACATCCTACTTGGAGCAACAGTGATGAGGCAGGTTCAAAGAAAGTGTACGGAATAGGAAACAACGCACCTGTCTCCTCCACCGGTGCAAATAACTTGATGCCTCGTCAAAGTCGCCTTCCTCGAGAAAGCCTTCACACCACAGCGTTCGCATTTGAAGGGCTTCAGTCCAGCATGGACCCGACGATGACGAGCAAGTGAAGAAGAGTCGCTGAACATGCGCTGACACTCGACGCAAGCATGTGGCTTGTCGCCAGAGTGAACGCGGGTGTGCACGGTCAACGCCGATCGCTGTAAACAACCAGTCAGCTTTCGTGATTTGTATTTGAAGAGGGGGAAGTTAGCCCACTTGGATGAAGCTCTTATTACATCCTTCGTGCGTGCAAACGAAAGGTCGTTCTCCAGTGTGAATACGGTAGTGGCGTAAAAAGTCACTTTTGCGAGAGAACTTTTTGTCGCAGTCGGGGTTCGGACAAGCGTGTGGTCGCTCCTCGTCGCCATGGAACGCGGTCGCGGCTTCCCTAGCGGTAGGAATGACGGCTCCAATCCCAGCGCTTGAAGTCGGACCTCCGTTGCCGTTGGTCGACCGCTTTGCGTTTCCATTCCCATTCCCGTTTCCGGTCGAGTTTCCGGTCTGGATTCCGTAAGTCGCTATTTGAGACGGCCCGTTGACGTTGATATTCCCATCGTGCGCGATATCATAAGGGTTCTGACTTTGGTGGCCATTTTGCTGTCGCTGCTGACCTCCGTCGCCGTAATCGACTCCAACATCGTCCGTCTCCATCTCGACTCGATACTCTACTCCCTCTCTCTGCTTCCCTTTGCCTTTCTTGTTTGGCCTCCTCGGAATGCCCAGGATGCCTTGCAGGTCCGCCTCGACTGTTTGTGCTTGCTGAGCCTCCGCTTCCGCTTGTGTACGCTCGATAGATCCGATTGGGTAGAGATTGGGATCGATATTGGAGTTCGGGAGGACAGAGATGAGGTGGCTACTTGGAGCGGTGGAGAGGAGTCCTGCGGTACTTTGGGCGGAAGATGCCTCGCTCAAGACAGCCGCGAGCTTGGCCAGAGCTTCCGCTTCAGCTTCAGCCCGACCTTGCTGTTGTTGTTGCTGCTGCTGGTCTTGTACTTCGTTGTCGTTGGTGGGATTTTGTTGGAAAAAGTCAAAGTCGAGAGCTTGGAGTGAGGATTGAGAGTAGGACGAGAGGGTCGGTGGTTGGGCAAAGTCAAGTCCGAATGACGAGTTTGACTCTGAGTGGAGCTGGTTTTGAGAGCTGAGTCCACCGTGTCCCTCAGTCGAAGGCAGTCCCAAAGTCGCGGTGAGGGTAGCATGAAGCTGCTTGTCTGCCCAGTTGAGGACCGAGCTTGAGCCTCCACTTCCTCCCCTGCCTTCTCCAGTAGCATGCTGATACGCCTTGGCTTTCTTCATCGGAACCTCACCAACTCCTCCCCCAGTCTTGCGCTTCGTCCTAGTCGAGCTCTCGCCAATACCAGCACTTCCAGCTCGGCTCGAAGCTCCGGAGGCGGTAACGTCAGCATGAGCGCGGTTGATTAGATCTGGATCGAGTGGACCGAGACCGTCATCACTGCTGCTAGCGAGGAGACCATCGAATAGACCGTCGACGACGTCCGAGGTCTCGCGCTGTTGTGGCTGTGTTGCGACAGGGATGGACGAGGAGGCTGGGGGTGGTGGTGGACGGACTGGCTCTATAGGATTCGGATTTGTGGTGCGGAAGGTGGAGCTCATGGTTGACGAGAAGGACGAGGAGATGGGGCGAGATGGAGCGGAATTCGAGGACCGGGCGAGATGAGCTGGGGAAAGGGCTCGAGGTGGGATGTGGTCCGGGCGTAAGCGGTGAGCGAGTCGATGCGGCTGCGGGGGCCAAAGTCGCTGGGTTGAGCTGATTGGCGTGGGGAGATGACTGCAAGTGGGCTGAGTTAGCTCTGGATGTCCATGACAAGCAGAAAGGGGTGCGCCCGAGTCTCACGGAAGTGGTCGCTTCAGTGAATGCAACGGGTGCGGGTGGGTTGTCTCAGCGAGCACAGCCGGCGTGTCCTTCTTCCCTAGATCTCGGCTCAGCCCAGCTCAGCCGTACAGATTCAAAGTCGGTCCTCTTCACGTGAGCTCGAGGTGTCGCAGAACGTCGGGCGTCAGAGGGCTTGTTGACAGCACCCGTACACGATTTGAGGTCTGAGCTCGAGCGACATTCTCGTGGTGAACCAAATCTGACCGAGTCACCTTTCGCGCATCCACCTCCATCGCTCCTCTCTACTTCTGCCATCATGGATTCATGCTGGCAACGTCAAAAGCATGCTCCGTCTAGGAAAGGAGAACAGCCCGTGAAGGATACCTGTACGTTGGAGCTGTTGGTTCCTCGTCTCCGCACCTCACTCGCATTGACTTGGTCACTCTTGGTGACCCAGTGTGACAGTCTACAGAGCCTCACGTAATACAAATACACTGGCTGTACTTGCTGTACGGATTTGTTCACCTTCAACTCATCGACGGGTGATATGGTCGGAGAGATTAGTAGAGCAGGATTCTGGTCACTTCAAGTACTCTCAAGCACATAAGTGTGAGCGCAGATATCGCAGACGCATTTTGGCATACCATTATTCTTGATGTCAGATTTAGACGCATAGAGATATTTTGTCTCAAGATATTCCGACGCGTCTGCGAGCTCGCAACCGCGTCACGCTCAAGTGGAAGTCTTTCCAGGGGCAGACTCGAGACTTGCCCTCCAACTTGCTCGCACCACACATCATCTATACCGTTCACTTTCACGCTCATTTTGATTCCTTTTCTAGCCTCTTTGTCTCGCTTGCGTCCTCACGACTCTCACGACCGCGGCATGCGACCTCACTTCGCCTTCCTGACCGCACTTTGTCTTCTTGTCGCATCTCCCACTCGCGCAGATGTGCGTTTCTTCCCCTCATTCTCAAGTTCACTCTCAGAACTCTCGATTCAAAGCTGAACTATGATGCTTCGTTCTTCCACAGCCCGCGTCAAATATCATCAACGCACCTACAGCGCTCCTCGAATGTAACTCTGCGCACTTCTCATGGGCGGGACTCGCGATTGGACCGGGGCCAATTTCATTCAGTGGTGGGTGATGGTATTACAGGGCGCTGGACAGGATGAGAGTGGCTGACTGCCTGGATCGACTCAGTGGAGTCGAACGCTGGCTCGTTTGTTCTCCCTCTACCAGCAGGGACATCGGAATTCGAGTGGATCGTTAACCAAACAGCCGGTGCGCTCGCTCTGACCCAAGACAACGTATCGAAAGGCTCACGGACGATTTGTCAGGTGCTGTGCTCAGCGTCTCCGTGACTGACTCGACGGTCCGTCGCCTGCGCACCTTCGCAAGAGTGATACTATGCAAGCTTATATTGAAACTTGCACGCAGGGAGTTCTGAACGCATCAAGTCAATTTTTTCAGGTTCAGCCTGGTACCTCAACTGCTTGGTGCGTCGATCTCTTATCCAGTCGAAGATTCGTGGGCGGTAGTGTTGATCCTTCGCTATATCCGCGGACTTCAATTTTCCCAGCCTTTCGACTATCTTGTCAAACGTGCGCCCACGACTGATCTTGGTTGCTCCAAGGAAGAATCTCTTCTCACCCTTTAGCAATTATCCAGCCCACCTTCTTGGCTTCGCCGCCAGCCGTCCTCGTTCAGTGTCAATCGCAGACGTTCTCCTGGCAAGGCGGGGTGGGGCCCTACTCCTTTACAGGTGAGCTAATCTGATACAACGATTCTGAAATGTGTTGATTGGCTGATCATGCTGTCTTTCCTTTTGTGGCAGCGTTCGCTGGTCTGGGAGTCGCAGGCGCTTCGCTTCCTCCGGAGATCATTGGGGCGGGCGTCGTAAAGAGTCAAAAGAGTTTCAACTGGGTGGTTGATTATCCAGCGGGTGCGTGATGTGAAATGTGGACTATTCGAGCGAACATCACACTGATTCTCCTTCTTCTTACCCTAGGGACGTCGCTTTATTTTATGGTTGAGGTGCGCACTCTTTTTGTGTTCGTTCGACAGCTCTCGACAGCCTCTGAAGAGCTGTTAAATCGCAGGACCTCAACCCAATACATCCCTCGACGGCCTACATTGCCTCCATGGTAGTTCAGCCTGGCGCTTCTTCCTCGTGCCTCGCGGCTGCGAAGCCAAGTACTACCGCTGGCGCTTCCGGGAACTCGACTTCAACCTCGGGATCATCAAATACAAATAATCAGGCTTCATCGACGGCAACATCTGTTCAGCAGGGACAAGGGCAGAATAGAGCGGCGAACTCGTCTTGCTCGCTGACTTCGTAAGTCTTCATGCCTTCTCACCCTGTCTCACCCCCAGTTTTTCACTCTGGTCATCATAAGCACGCCGCCAACTCCGCGCGGGAAGTGTAGATAGAGTGAATAAAGATTTACTCTCTTCCACTTTACAGCTCACAAATGGGCGCCATCGCAGGCGGGACCGTCGGTGGTTTCATCCTCGGCGTCCTCTCCACTCTCCTTTTCCTCATCCTCAGCTCCCACCGAACCAAAAAAAAATCTCCAATATACGATACGGATCAAGAAGGCGGCGGAGATTCTTCAGCGCTCAAGCTCAATCTCCCTTCACCAACTCTCGGCAATTTCCCCAAAGACATGGTTGTTTCTCCGCCCCCTCCCAGCACCGAAAACGTCACCACTACCAGAAGTCGCTCCGGACGTTTTCCAAGTCTACGAAGTTCAATAAGCTCTCGCGCCCGGCAAGCTTTCCGTTCCACCAGCGGAGGTTCAACACTCCCGATTTTCGACCTTCCACCTTCCGCTTATCAACAATCTGATTCTTTCTCATCACCTCAAACTTCTTCGGCGACATTGGGTGGATCGACTTATTTCCTGGGTGGGAGCGGGAATGATCTGTCGAGGCGATTGATGAGGAAAGGTGAGGGATCGTCGGCGGGGCCTTCGACTACTACTTCGAGTACGAGCTTGGCGATAGTGGGGGAAAGAAGGGATGGAGCTGGAGGGGCTGAAGAGGCTGTTCCGGGAGAAGAGGCGGGGCAAGAGGTTTTGAAGGAAACGGGGAAGAAGGGACTGTGTGGCGTGCCGGGCTGCGATGTCGACCACTGAATGTACGTAGTTGGTTTGCTTTGTCATTGAGATATCAAGCCTTGATTTGCGAATAAAATTACATGTTGTATGGTCTTCTTGTCAGTCCTGCGTGGGCGCTACTCCCTATTAGTAGTCTTTGTCGTCGACTACTGATTTACTGAGAGGCTATAGCAGAGAACAATCGCGCGGAGGCCTTCGTCCCAGCAGGCGTAATTGGTAACTAGATTTCCTTTCATATAATCAAAATAGACCAGCATTTAAGTTGCCTTCCTTTTTTTCGCAAGGCGAGCCGCCTTCGCAGTTCGTTCCGACGCCACCCTGATTGCCCAGGACCTGTAGTGACGTCAAACGAGGGTGAGTGCTGAAAGTGGCAACGCTCAGAGGAGTAATCGTACAAGGCATAAGTCTTCAGGGAGTCGTCGAAGCTCGACAAGATTTCAACATCCTCGCTGAAAGCGGAAGTATTACTTGGGTCCGAGGCGTCAATGAAGGCTTGGACCTCGCTGAAGTAAGGCTAGTAGACGGGACGTGAGTACCACTTTGATGAGCGAGAAATGGAGAGCCTACGTCGTCGTCCTCAAAGGTGCAGACTTCTTCATTATCCGATGCGGGCGAGCTGGCAGTGTGCTGTATTAGCTTGCTAGATGTCGTGCTTGAGATAGACTAGGTGGACTGACCGAATCCGAAGGACAGGCGCATTGTATGGATCACTGAGGTACAACTTGTAGCCATCGGCGTAGACTTCAATGTCGGTTGCGTATTTGATACCTTGAAGATTGATGGAGTGTGTCTGCGAAGGGTGGACGTCAGCTCCTTTCCGAGCTCGGAATGGCAACGCAAGATGTACCAAGGACCCAACACCACCGTTCTCGTAGTTCCTGATGTAGTTTTCGTAAGTTAAGGACAGCTCATACTAAGAAAGACTGGGACCAAACCAGATAGCGCTGGTGACCCGAGGGATCCTCTTTTCCTCTGGGATTGCCCCTTCGTCAACATTCACCTCCGAAAGCTTTCCAGCTTCATCGTACCACTCTGAAGGAGCTCTATTCATTAGTTGCTGTCACCCCAGTTGAATTTTTGCGCACCAAGCGAAGTGGCTTGAACGGTCTCCAGCAAGACGTCGCCGCCAAAGTATCGAGAGAGATCAATGAAATGCGTAGCCTGCTCGACAATCGGTCCTCCGTATGTTTCCTTGTTCCACCAGGCTGGATTTACAACGGCGGAATACCTGCGATACCACATGTTAGGCTCATTTAGAGTCAGAGTCCAGGTAAGTCTGACGTACGTCGAGACGTAGCGAGCGTTGGTCGCCATTACTTCGAGGTTGTTGTCTTCCAGCACCGAGCGCATTTTCTGTACAACTTTGGGGGGAAATCTTTCAGTCAGGTCTGTATAACTCGATACGATTCGTGACGGACCTTTGAGATAGCGGAGTACATAGCCAACGGAAACGACGGTTTGGCTGTCGGTGAGAGCCCTTCCCACGTGTGTCGCCTGTTCAACGGTATGAGTGCTGATCGGCTTCTCAATGAAAAGCTATTGAAAGCGATAACGTCATTAAGCCATGGAACAAAAGTTTGAAGATGCGGTATTACGCACGGCGGGCGTATTCTTCGGGAAGGCCTCCAAAATTTGCACCTCAATATCCCTTCCCTTCTCCATAGAGCCCCTGAAGCCAGGTGGAGAGCCGACAATGATTGCATGTGGCATTTCCTCCGGCTTCATAGTCGCGACGAAGTCCGCGAACGATGAACAGATGCGGGTGTCGCGGTAGGCGGAAATGACGAAAGAGTTGCGCTTGCGTTCCAAGACCGCCGTAGCTGTAGCAGTCATAGGATCCACAATAGCGATGACTTTGAGCCGTGGACCGAGCTTCGCAATGGGATCAGCCCGCAGACATCAGCCTTGGAACGTAACGCGAGGCGCACCTTGTGCTCAAGACGAAATGAGTGGTCCCACGGCCCTTCGCGGCTTCCCTATTCAGACAACAAGAGGGGGTGATGTAGTCAGAAGATCCTGTCCCCCGCTTGTTAGTCGAACGCCGAAACCATTCCTCGGTGTTCCGTAACCATGTCTAGCAATGTCTAGCTGCTGGCGTTGCGAGCTTCGCAGCACCTGGAGCTCACCGCGCACACTCCAGAAACAAGCCTGTACTCACAAAGCTGCGAGGGCGGACTTGTTTCAGTATGACTTATTCGCCAGTCCCATGATTTCTGACGACACACTTGATTCCTCCAGCACCGATGAAGACCAGGTTCTGCGTGACCGCGCCGTTAGCAAAAGGTTTCTGCCACAAGTAAACCCCGCATGAATCGGGAACCTATACGTACGAAGTCTGCTCCAGGCTTTGGTGCGCGGGATAGTACCATACGTCCCAGCTTTTCGGTTGAGATCGACGGCCGCCTCGTACTCGAACGGCGGCGCGAGGATTCGATGGGCGGAGATGACATGCTTGCTAGTGACTCTTCTGCCCGACGTATCTCGATGCCTTTGTGTTGCTGTGGGTCAAGCGCAGAAAGCCAGGGTCTCAAGTCGAGGTAAGCTGTGCGTGAGGTCGGCCTGCACCACAATGCGAGAAGTGGGGGCCCGCAATTTTCGGTTCGGCCCATGGAAGCCAGATCACCCCTATTTAGTTCCACGAACGATCTTGTAGGTTTCTCGGCACGTACAGGCAACAACGACAAATTGTACAATCTTTAGTCAAGTGTGCTGCGCTGAAAAGAGGTATGTTCCTTCCTGGCTGGCGTCGACTTCGCACATAAGTCAGAACAGGTCTCGAATGTATAACGAGTAAGCCGAAATATCTGTAGACTTCAGTGAGTAATGCTTGGATGATGGTTCGAGTGAAACTGGGACAGTCATCTGGTGTTAGAAAAGTGCCACCAGGGTGCCACGGTTGTTTCGACTTCATAACACTGCCTATCAGCGTGTGATATCCAGTGCTTGCGCCTGTAGAATCTGTTCTACTGGGATGGAATGATCTCGCAGATGATCTTTCCAATCTGCGGGGCGGTTAAGTTGTCAGCTAGCGAGTTTCGTTCGGTGCATGAAAAGGCTTACGTTCTTTGCCGCCTCCATCTCTTCGTGCGCCTCGATGATCTGCTTCCAGCTGTAAACCTGCCGACACACAAGCATGGTAAGCTAGGAAACGATCGTTGGTACTGAGTGAAACGAACCTTGTGAATCACCAAATCCAAGCCATCTTTCGACTCTCCTTCGCCTCCTCCACATCGCGAGAACACCTTCTGCATGGCCTTCTCTGTGAACTCCCGAAGAAGGCTGGACTGGTATTCGAGTGACCGAGAGCGAAGAGTTGTTCCTAGTGAAAATGTTGGTCAGCTCTGCCGCCACGAAAGATAAGACACAGCTATCTGCGAACCTTCAATTCGGAGGCGCTTGAAAAGCAATGGCCCCATATCCAGCACGTCCTTGGTCTTGAGACCGCTGAGCATCCCAAGGAGTACCATGTGACCGTCTCGAGCAAGGGACGCAATGTTTTTCGACCAGTAATCAGGTCCAACTGGCAGCCAAGATTATGTAAACTGGGACAGATCTTCGGGAGACGCCCACTGGCACGCACCGAAATCGATGACGACGTTGACTCCGGTACCGTTCGTGAGCTTTGCGACCTGCGTATACAAATTCTGTTTGGTCAAGACTTGGATGAGAGTAAGAACTTAAGCATACCTCTTCTGAGAAATCCTGTGTTTTGTAGTTGATACCCTTCGCACCGTGCTGCTCGATGAACTTGACTTTCTCATCGCTTCCAGCTGTAGCAATGACCAATGATCTTCAAAGAAAGAATCATCAGTCCTATTTCCACAAACGAATGTTGAAGGTAAAAACCAACACTCACGCTCCGAAAGAGTTCGCCAACTGGATGGCTGCCAGCCCCACACCCGACGCTCCCGCATGGATCATTACTGACTGACCGGGCTTCATTCCCGCAATCAAGAACAGTGCTTGGTACGCCGTGAGCCAGTTTTCTGGGATGCTAGCAGCATGGACCCAGGAGACCCCTTTTGGCTTCGCTGTGACCATCCCGGCTGCGACGGCGATGTATTCTGCGTAAGCTCCTCCGAAGGCGAGACCGAAACTAAGTCCATATAATTTAGAATCTTGCTTCTGCTCGCAGTTGAGAGACAGAAATACACTTCATCGCCCTCCTTCCACTTAGAGCTCTTACTCTCCGAGACGACACCCGAGAACTCGACTCCAAGGATGGTAGAAACTCCGGGAGGCAATGGGTAGTGTCCCTGGCGTTGACTGATGTCCATTCGGTTCAATCCGAAAGCGTACACCTGCGAGAGAGGACGCAGGAGGATCAGTCGCACAGTCGCAGAGGCTGAGAGCGTTAGGCCGGTACCTTGACGAGGACTTGGTCCTCTTGAGGTACTGGCTTCGGTACTTGGCCAAAGTAGAGACCTTTGGCGGTCGCTGAGACGCCGTCTTTGATAAGGACTGCTTCCCTGTGACGTAGGAGGAAGGGAAGAGGACAGTTAGCGACGTAGTCCGGCGGAATTGGGTGCATGGTGCACAGCGGACATTTCAGACATAATGAAGTGTTTGAGGTGGTTGGTTAGGTTGATGAAAGGAACAAGGCGCCAGCACGCGAGGTTGTCCGCGGCCAATAACCTCACTAAGCAAGCCGACAGCCGGCATCTCGCCGGTCCGGTCGAATTCACTTTTCGGTTCTTTACACTGAAAGTATAGAGGGAAAATCGAAAAGAAGCTTGCAAGGTCCTTTGGACGATTGGACGATTGGGCAAGAAGTACAGGACTCGAATCGCAGTTAGGCACTTTGGCGCCCTGTTCACATCTTCACTTCTTCACAGCGTTGCAGGCACAAACTTATAGTAATAACAAACTAGACTGAACGGTCGTTCAAGATCTCAAGTCCATCATTCAATCTTCTCAGATTCTCCTTCAACAATCCAACGGCACGAGGGAGATATGAGCGAGAAAGACCGCTCGCGTGTGGCGTTATGACACAATTTTCGATTCTGAATAGTGGGTGGTGACGAGGAAGTGGTTCTGGATCGGTGACACTGGAATAGCATGTAAGCAAGAGTGCAGGAATAATGAGTTTGAATGGGCGAACTCGAGAGCAGCTCCACCAATCCGCAAAGAGCCAGTGGCGTCTGGAAGCTCGCCCTTCTTTCGCGTTGCCGTCAACGCGTCCACCAGTGACTCGGTACACACAGTCGTTCCTCTTCCAACTAGGAATAAAGAAAAATCAGAGTGAGCTTTGTATTGTTAGATTATACTAAGCCAAGGAACTTACCATTTACGAGCAAAGCGTCGCCCTTCATTACTCTGAGTTCCGCCTCACCGATGAGGCGATAATTGTCAGGAGTTCCAGGGAGAGTATTGACGACAACGTCACATCTTGAGAGAAAGTCGTGGAAGGATGAAATCGATTTTGTCGAATAGTAGGCGACAGGGAGCTGCGATGTCGTATCACCAGTCCCAGGAACTTGGTAGGCGGTAGGTGACAAGGTAGTTGGGGTGCCGGAGCGAGTACAAGCGATGATGGTAGTGCCGAATGCGGATGAGAGTCGGGCTACCTCCCTGCCTATCGCCCCGTATCTCAAGACGTTGCGACTCCAGTCAGTGCTGAATAAAATTTGGACTTGCGGAAATGTGGCCCTCACCCAAGAACCCCAACAACTGCACCACGCATTTCACGGATATAGTGCCCGCCCATTTCCGCATTGCTCACCCAGGCCTCTTCTTGATGTGCGCGTATAATCAAAGTTGGAAGGCGATGCCTGCGAAGGCGTTCAGCGTCTGTCTCTTGTCAGAGTTGCGGCACTATTCTCCCACAGACTCACCACAACATCAAAATACTCGCAACCACATGTTCCCCAATCGAAGACACTTGAAGTCCAGTTGCATTTGAGAATGCAAGCGGGTAATCTTGCGGAATCGATTGCCAGAACGGTGAGGACAAGATGTGACCGACTCCGCTGCTGAGACCTTGGAAGAATTGGAGACGGGGCATTTGGTCGATGGAGATGAGATTTGGGGGCAGTTGAACAGCGAACAAGACATCTGCCGACGCCAACTCCGCCTCGGTTGGGTGAGGCCAATTGGGCGAGAAGTGGAAGCCATCAACCTCATAGTAGATCACCCGCTGTAAACAACACAAGAATAAGGAACAGTTTCTGTAAAGCTGGAGGAAACCAGGGGAAACTCACGTCGAACATCTTTGTGACCTGGTCGAGCAGTTCGGGAGAGCCGACGTTCTGGTAGATCAGCGCGGTCTTGAGGTGGAAGTTGGTGCGCGTCGAGGTAAGCATGGAGAGGTCGGGCATCCTATTCGTTCTTCTTGTTTTGGAATGAGGGAGGAGGGAGGAACAAGAGGAGGTTGAAAAAGAACCAAAACCGGTCTCCCGAAACGTGCGATGAGCCTCCGTGTACGGCAAGGCGTCGAATTGAAGTTGGAATGCCTCTGCGCACGGCAATCCGTCTGGTGCAAATTTTCTATACAACACGGGCGTTCATCAACTTTGATCCTATCCGTGGAGGGCAGACTTAACTTGAACCCTTGAGAAACTATAGCGAGACTTTTGCAACGAAATCGAATGCAGTCCTGAGTCCACCAATCTCAAAGTTGCGACATGACATGCATCCCATGCGGGCGGTGAAATAGCACGGTTGGTTCTTTGGCCGCCGGCCATAAGCAAAGAGGACGTGAGCTTGATGGTGCACGTAAGTGGGTTGCGAGTGATCAGACTACTTGTCTGCTGCCGCTTGCCGTTTTTTCTCCTTCTTCCTCTCCTTCTTATCCTTCTTATCCCGCTTCCCGCTCTTCACATCTGCAACGGGCACGTCCTCCTCCTCCTCAGCATCCTCAACCTCTATCTCAACTTCGACTTCCGGAGCAGACTGCTTCGATTTTTTTGACTTCTTGGTCGCGGTGGCGGCCTTCGCGGTCTCCTTCACTGGCTCCTCGACACTCTTTCGCTTCACACCAGCCACCTTGGTCGGCTTGCCTCCACCAAGGACTGCTACGAGTTGCTTGATGATGCTTTGAATGGCCACGGCACCCTTGAAACGATCACTAGTCTGGAACTGCTCGAGGACAGTGGCAAACTCGTCGGCATTCCAAAGCGCGCGTGTGGCTTCGGGAGTGGTGGCTGCCGAAGTCGTGCGAACGGCAGTGAGAGCAAACTTGGCGACCTCCTTTAACCGTGCGGCGTCGAAGATGGTCGCGGGGTCGGTGGCGGAGGACGAAAGAACGTTGAAGAGGGTGTTGCGGTATGATGGCATGGCAGCAAGGACACCGGCCTTGGAAACATCAGTTTTCTGCGAGCGAAAGTATCAGTAAAAGGTCCAGAGGAAGAAATGTTTTTGTGTGAGAAGCTCACCAAGCCAGCGTATGAAGCGAGGAGCGCCTGCGCGACCTCAAACGCCTGCATTCGTCGGTATGCGTTGGCAGTTCCCGAAGAAGTTTCTCCAGCAGCGAGCTTGACAAGACGACCGAAAAGTGGCCAAGCGCCCGCAGGTGCTCGTCGACAGAATTCGACAGTGAGGAAAGGCTGAACGCGGGTCTTCGAGTTCTTCGTTGAAAGGTAGTGTTCGAACGAATCTCCAAAGAGCTGGACAATGGTGTTGGAAGTGGAGGCATCGGCGGCGGGGGAGTTGAGAGCGGCCTTGACGAGGTAGATGCTCGTTTGGCTGCAAAGCGTCGCGAGCTCAGGAACGTCGACGGTGTGGGAGAGGGTGTGGAGCTCTTCCAGAGCGTCGAGAGCGAGTTGGGGGGATGAGGGAGCGGGTATGTCCTTCCGGGCGGCAACAAGTTGGCGGAGGAGTTTGATGGCCTTCGCTTGGAGCTCCTTCTCGACTGTGGAGGCTTGGCGAATGATAGAGAAAAGGGTGATAGGAACGAGGACAAGAAGAGGATTTGTCGAGTGGTGCTTGACGAGGGATTCTAGGAGATCCACAACTCGGAGGCGGTAGTGGAGATCGTCCATCCTCTCAGCTGTGAGGAAGCCTGGCGTCAGCGTGAGCGTCAGAACATCCAGAGGAAAGAGGCTGACCTTTCTTTCCCTTCTTCTCTCCGCTTTGAAGCTTGAAGATGTCGGCAAGCTTCTCATCCATAGCCATCATTTGATCGTCATCCAAAAGATCTTCATCCTCGTCCTCATCGTTCTCCTCCGCGGCATCAAACTCGTCCGCAACGCCGTTAGCCTGTAGCGCAGCCAGAAGAGCATTTCGGCTGCGGAAAGGAACACCATTTAGTTCAGACTCTCCTTCGATCAAGAAGGCTTCCACTCACAACTCATCGTCCACCTCAACATCGCCATCTTCGCTCTCATCATCATCCGCATCCAGGAAGTCGTCTTCCTCTTCCTCAGACTCGTC
Organism: Phenoliferia sp. Uapishka_3; assembly: GCA_035521515.1. Classification (NCBI taxonomy): domain Eukaryota; kingdom Fungi; phylum Basidiomycota; class Microbotryomycetes; order Kriegeriales; family Kriegeriaceae; genus Phenoliferia; species Phenoliferia sp. Uapishka_3. Next base: position 15,854 of record JASZXU010000242.1, read on the forward strand.
CTCCGACTCAACACGGGCCTTCTTGCCCTTGGCCTTAGAAGTGCTCGACTCAGCATGGTCATGCCCATCACCGTTGGTCATGGGAGCATCCTCCTCGGTCTTCTCATCCTCCTCTCGCTCCTCCGGGCGGATCTGCTCAAGAATGAGCTCCATACCCTGCTCTCCGATCTCTTCGGCGAATCCGGTGAAGACGGTCTGAGCAACGCTCTTGATGAAAGCGGAAGGACGATGAAGGAGTTCGAGAAGGAGGTCGATCAAAACGGTCGCGGGCTCTGGCTCCTCGCCGTCGTCGTTCGAGTCCATCTCTTCGTCCTCCTCGGGTGCTGAGGTGCGGGCGGGAACATCGTTGGGGAAAAGAGTTGGGATGCAGTCCTTGAGTCCCTATTTGCGCAACAAAGATTGTCAGTTTCATTTTTTATGCCTGAGTAGCGATGTTAGAACGGACCTCAAGAGCCTCGGATGCCTCCTCTCCCTCGTCGTACGAAAGCAAAAGTACACCTTCGACCAAACTCCTAGCAGTCTGCTTCCTCTCGTCTCCAGCACCAGCGAGCTTGGCGTAGATGGCCCTGACCTCAGTACGAGACTCAAGAACCTCAGCGTCGGATTCGATAATCGAGTTGAAGTGCTTGGTGTCGGCGGAAAGGTTGTCGAGAAGAGAGAGGGCGCGGGAGAGCCATGTGAGGCCGGAAGGAGAGGGTGTGGTAGGGAGAGCGGTGACTATGGAGAAGAATCGAGAACGGGAGGCGGTCTGCAGGGGCTCAGTGAAAGCGGGAACGGGGATGTAGGATCGCTAAATGACAGCTTGCATTAGTTAGTAGTACAAACTTCCTAGAATGCGAAGACTCACGGCACCCTTGCCGGACTTGCGGACCTCGAACCAACCGAGAACGGCGAAGAATTCAAGTAAGCTCGCGATGAGCTCATCATCCTTCGGCACGTTTCCAGCCTTGACAACGTGAAGAAGCTGATCGAAAGCCCAAAGCCTCCTAGCCGCGATTGATTTCTCATCATCCACCACTTCGGTCGGCTCCGCGCCGTCTTCGATGGTCTTGTCCTCGCCCAGCGCAAGCTCGCGGAGGTACTTGACCCAGCCTCGAACGCCCTTGATGTCGAGCTTGGCAACCACTCGTTCTACGGTTCGGTGGTCGAAAGCAGGAGAGCCGTGCGGTGGTGCGACGAGAGCGAGAAGGAGAGGGAGAGAGATGGTGGGGTTGGCGGTGAGGAAAATGGGGAGGGATGCAGCCTGTTTCGAAGGATCTTTATCAGTGGGCTGAACAGGAGATTGAAAATGTAATTGGACGCACGACTTTCTCGGCAACGCGAGTCAACGTCTTTTCACCGTCGGCAGACTTGCGAAGGTGGTTAGTGAAAGTGCGCATGACACCCTCGCCGAAAAGGACTGGGACCTCTGCTGGAGGCAGTCGCTGAATGGCAAGTGAGAGGAGAGCAAATCCAGTGGCTTTGGACGGCAAGGAGGGGACAGCGAAAAGAGATTCTGTGGAAAGGAAGTTGGGTGTCAGCGGATTTCTTGAGCGTCTGTGCGGCCTCGTTCCAACGTACGGTCGACCAAAATTCTCCAAACATCAGGCCATTGTGCTCGGCCAGCTACTCCGATTGATTTGGTGGAAGCTGCAACCTTCGTCTCGGCCGGGAAGTAGAGGTCGAAGATCTCCGACCAAACAAAGTGAGGAGCGGCACCAGGAGCAGCTGCGCCACCCTTGGCGGTCTTAACGGCGTTCGAGCCCATCTTTGGCGCGGAGGGACCAGCAGCAGAAGAGTCTCCCTCGTTGGCTGAGCCCTGCGATTTTGAACAAACGTCAGAAATTGACGAAGCTGAAGTTTGCGAAGGTTTCGCACCTTGAGCGCTTGCGCGAGCTGGGTAAGGGATGTGCGGGCTAGAGGGTTGCCGGAGGGGAAAGTTGGTGAGAGGACGGTAACGTAATCGGCTTCCTGGATAAAGAAAGAAGGAGCGGCATCCGAGCGACAATCAGCTCCTGGACTTTTCCCTCCATATAAACGAACATAGCAAACTTACGACTCCACATGCCTGCAGCACGAGAACCAAGGAAATCTTCTCTGGACTCCAACCACGAGCCTTCTCCCTCGAATCAACCAAGAGCCTTTGGATAATCCACTGCCCAATGTCTTCCCTCCAAGCCGGAACGTCGGCCTCCCCAGTGAGGTTCAGCAATGTTCGCACTCCCTCAATTAGCACCCAGTAGGCTGGTTCGCGGATCCAGCTCTTCTTACCCGAAAGAGCAAGGAGGGCAAGAATAACGTCCTTGAACGTCTCGCCGTTGGTCGCCTCTGGGCGGTAGACAACGCCGGAGCGAAGGACGGCGTGTAATCCAAGCAATCGTGCGAAAAGAAGGTCTCGTTCCTCACGGGAATCGTGACCGGTGGCAGGGGTAGAAGAGGTGAGGATGAGGGGAAGCACGTCGTTGGCTTGCTCTACTGGAAGACGCGCGAGGAGCTCTGCGAGTGCGACGGCGAATCCTTGTCTTGAGGCTTCGTTCGAGGATCCAAGTCCGGTTACAAGACGTTTAATGGCGTACTTTGTGTCGGCATCGTTTTGGTTTGGCGCTGGTGCGGCGTCGAGAGGGAGAAGCTGAATGAGGGAAAGGGAAGCGTCGAGTCGGGTGGGAGGATCGTGGGAGGAAAGGAGGGGAAAGAGTGGGAGTATTGAGGTCATAGTTTCGTTACTCCAGAGCTATCTCTGGGTACGATGACTAGACGGTGCTGCCAATCAATACCACTCCTGCAAATTCAACAACCCGGCTCCGACTTTTTTTCGTCAACTCCGCCGTTCCATCCGGGGCCTCTTCGATTTTGGGTGTAAACTTTTTTAGTTGCTGCTTCATCCTGTTTCGACCATTGCACACCACGAACAAATATCTGGGTCGAAAGAAAGTCGGTTTCCACCTAAGTCGAAGAAGCGAAATAGCCCCTGACTTCAATCGACCAACCTTCGCACTTCGTTGTGACGCTTGGTGACGCCACTGTGCCGCGGGCGACTTCTGAAAAAGTGCAAGTTCCACCACTACTACCCCATTCAAATTTTCAGAGGTCACCAGCCGACTATGGAATCCCAAATCCGTGGATGATGGTAACACAATAGCCAACTATCCTTTGAGCTCGTTCGCGAGACATGTCTCTTCTTCCCTTTTCGGCAGAGGCTCGCCTCGTTTCGCAGCGCCTACAATGTTGATCCTGATTTTTTCTCTATTGTGTCAGCTACCACTGTCGCTCACGTTTGTCTTCAACCTCGGTTCGCTCTTTCATCCTCTTTCCTCACTGTCCTTCCCCTTCTCGCCGTAAATCACGCTCATTTGCACACGCGCTCGATATGCTCTTCAACATCCAGACAACGCTCGCGGCGGCATTGCTATTATCGACAGCTGCTCTCGCGCAGCAACCGGTAGAGCCAGGGACTGGCCTCACCGCTGGGGAGAAATATGCCGCACGAAAGGCTGCCCGAGAAACTCATGAAGCCGCTGCTCGAGCTGCCCAACCAGGAAAGCCAAAGCGGTCCCCGGACTTCATGGAGTGCGTTGTTCCGCCATTTTTGCACCTTAAAACATCTCCTCAGTTCCTCGATGAACCTTCGACTCCTCCAACTTCGAGCTTGTGGCTAACCGCATTCTCACCACAGTGGACTCGAAGCTTTCGGACAAGCTGCCGCGTCCGATGCCGTTATTGTTGGAAAATTCGCGGGATCCGTTGGCGTTGACGCTTTGAAGGTTGGTACTTCTGTGGGAGCTATCGTCTACACTGAAGCCACTATTGCGGGTGAAGCTGTGGCCACTTGGGCGACAAGCGCCATTCCAAAAGGCGCACATGCGGCGACGTCCCTGGGGGCGGAGGCTTGGGCTGAAGGAACTCAGCTTGGGGAGGCAGGTTATGCGTGAGTTTTTTGTTTCGACTGCTAACCAAAGTTCGGCACAGAGCTGACACGGGTCTGCGGTTCTCAGAAAAGCGACTAGTCTCGCAGCCGCGCCGACGTCCAAGCGAGGAATGGAAACTGATGAGGACCACATGTAAGTTCCAATTTTCCCATCAGCGCTTCAACTTTCCCATCAGCGCTTGGCGTGGAAGAAGAAGGGGAGAAGAGGAGGAGTGAAGCTGAAGCTGACCAGCGACCCCAATCCGTAGCATGGAACTGGTCGAGTCGAGTGGTGCGAATATCATGAGGATGCCGTTGGTCCGTGCTGCAGTCGGCGTTGCGATTCTTGCGTTGTCTCTTTACTAGATGTTGTATACTGTTTGTGGTCTTAGATGTGAAAATTTCGTTGTCCCACCACGCATAGTCGTTGCCAGCTACGGCCGTGGAGGCGTGAGGATTTGTCGCGATGAGGTCCGTCGGAAATCTGTTCAAACTTCTGGGGTTTGTCAAAATCCATGCTCTGTTACAACGCACGTCAAGCAAAGGAACCGGGGTATGTATGAAAGGTACAGAAGATCAAAAGAGTGGTAGAGAATGGAGCGAATGTCGCACGGAGTGGTGGATGATAGGTCGGAGGCGACTAGCGCCACACCAGAAAGGGGAGGCTCGGTGGGGGTGTAAAAAGTGACCAATCGCGTATTGGTAGATGAGGGATGTAAAAATTAAACGCGAGGAAGTCACCTGTAGAGCAGCAAAGATCGCAGTTAGTGGGACTTGAAAGCGATCTGGTCAAGCGGCAAGGGGGCTTACCAGTAAGGGTAGAGTAGAGTGAAGTCAAAAGAATGCTTCTAAATAAGACTGAGCTCAAGAGTCCAGACCCGCCGAGCCCAAACCTTGATCTCGCGCGCTTCGGGTGTTCCCTCCCCCAGGGTAACCTCAGTCGCATCCCACCAGCATTTGCGCTAAGTATCGAAAGATTCGCATCAGCTTTTCTTCAGCGATACAATGAAAGGTTGAGAACGCGAAGAGTGATAAAACGAGAACTCACAGCTGGCTTCCTCCAGAACAACAACAACTTTTGAGCGGTCGCGAGTTGTTGAGCGTTTACTTTTGGGCTCCGATCGACAGTACCGTCGGTAGAAGATGGGCTGGCGGAAGGATCTGTGATGGGAGGGTGGACAATCCCAGTTTTGAGGAGGACGAGAGCGATCGAGGCGATACAACAGCGGTTGGGTTCGAGAGAACGGTAGCCCCAGGTGTCTTCGCGTTCGAATCCGCTTAATTGATAGAAGAGTGAGGGACACGAGAGTGAGCATGGACCTTGTAGTGGGATTGAGGAAGGATTATTGTCGTACCTCATGCACAGCATGTCGATCAAATGTTGTTCCGCGACGTTGTTCTCCCTGTTCACGTTCCTCTGCAGCGCGGTAAAGATGCTCTTCCTCGCCAACAACGCATTCCCACTATCCACCTTCAGCTTCAAAAGCGCCGTATTCGGATGCCCTGCTTCATTCGTTTTCGGCGTTGACTCCTCTCCCTCCACTTCCCCTTTGATCGCCGTTCCTTTCGGCGGAATAGCGAAGTACTCGAGTTCCTCGCGAAGGACGATGATGGCTTGCTTGAGGAAGAGAGGGTTTTGCATGTTGCTTTGGGAGGAAGGGATCGATTCGGCGAGGTCGCGTCGGGGTCCTTCTGGGGGACCATAGAAGTCATCTCGGGCGGTGTTGAAGAAGTTGAGAACGAATTCCAAGCATTGAGCGTCGAACTAGTGGGCGGGGGGAGAAGTTTGAGGGTCAGCGTGAGGCCAATTGTAGTGCACGGACAGAGTCGTTGAGCGACGGTGCGGCGACCAGGTCAAGATAACGCCCGCCCGCGGCTCAATTGTCCCCAAAGGTGGACGATCAGTCAAACGGCTGTGCTGGACTAATCCGTGACGCGAAGCCCATCCGCCTTCACGCGCACGTCGAATCCGCCCGCAGCAAGTTGGACATGACGATCATAGTCGCGCGGGGGGACTTTCGAGGAGAAGTATACGCCAGGCAGGGAGAATAAACTCACATCGACAAAGTAGACATCCTCTTGTACCTCCTCCTCTGGTTGACCATCCAATCTCGGTTGTCGCTGTGGGCTGAGAACTACGCCGTTCGGGAAGAGACAGAGGAGTACGCTCTCTGGCAAGTTCATGAGCGACTCTCGCTCGATGGTAATTCGCTCTCCACGCAGGTCGAGTGACACGGACGCCATCGTTATATATCTCTTTTGAAGGTGGTTTGGGAGGAAGTAGCGTTGCCGGGGCGGGCTGATGGAGGCGGTTCAAAGCGCAATGGTGGATGGACGAGTCGGGCGCACGTAGTGTCACAACTGGATTTCCTCGTCGCGCCAGATTTTTGCTCTCTCACCATTACAGACTGTCCGAAATCTTGTTGAGCGTCACATTCATTTCGACCCACACTGGGAGTTCACCGACCTTGACGAGTCCCCTTTCTCGCCAACCTCTCTCTGGAGACCCGACCGCCAGCAGCCCAGTGACATCCCTTTCGACGATCAGCTGGCACCCCTCGCGACTATAAGCTGGTGGACCAGACGGACTGGCGTAACGAGTCCGAAACTAGAAGAGTTTCTTGGCTTTCTGAAGTGGGGGCAAGCGTGGGGCTTACGTGGGGATTGGATCTTGTCCACGGCACATGGCGTGGGGAGCCTCTGTTCGCGAGCCGATCTACCTTGTTCATGCAAGCAAAGCCTTTTCAGCCTTTTTCGTGTGTTTCTTTCTTTTTCTACCTTTCACCTTTTCCAAAGTCTCGCCCCACCGATCGATCCAGCTTAGCGTTACCGCCATGTCCTTATCATAATCTCGTCCGCGTGCGGCAACGGAAAGACGCCTCGCGATCTCTGCCTCTCGACGCACGGGTCGACGACCTCTCTCCTCGACCTACAGTATCTGGAGCATCCTTCTTCCACCAACACTCCTCCCTTCCTTTTCGTTAGCCGACAAGGCCCCTGTACGCTGTGCGCCGTCGGCTCCTTCCCGGTTATCGCCGTCATTCGCGCCGAGGTATGAGACGTTTCTAAGAAGTTGTCGTCAATCCCTCGCTAAACACGCTGAAACCCTACTTTTTCTTCGCAACAGCGAACAGGCCTTCCTTTCTCTCTTTCATCTTCTGTCCAAACCCTTCCAACCACACATCAACTCTAAATAGTCATGAACACCATTGCCTCAGAATCGGACGCTTGTCGCGTCCCTCCTGAACTCCTCTACGAAATTTTAGACACCCTTCCAGCAAAAGAACTCGTCGTCCTTCGTGGCATCAGGTGCGTCTCGCGTTCCTCTCCTGGGGTGGCTTAACTCGGGACCTGTTGTTTATGCGATTACCCCGCCTTCTATCTTGCAGCCACACTTTCTTCGACACGGTCAACGCCTTACTCCGCTCTCGTCTGCACCACATCGTCGACGATCCTACTCAAGAACTGGTTGTGAGTCACCATTCATACATTGAACGAACCGTTTTGGCGTGTAGGGCAAAACGCTGATTGTGCCGATAACACCGAATCAAGTTCGAATCGTCGAGGCCTGCCGAATACCAGAAGGGCCATTGCCAGACGACCGAATTCCAAGGATTCTTGCCTCAGTCCAAGGAGAACTATGGGACCGAATTGGCTCGTTTCGCTCTTCCTTCCCGTCCAGCGGACACCTGCATTCTCCCACTCGAAGAAGACGAAGCCTTTGGAAATGTCATCCTCTCGTGCGTCAATAAGTCTGGCATGCATTGGTGGACTCAGATACTGACCTCGCATCCTTTCTGCTGCAGGGTTCAGATCCGCACCGTCGAGCCAGAGCCAGAACCAGAAAAGGAGGAGCACCCCTCCGCAATCCCCTTCGCCGCCCATCATCTCCTCACCCCTCCCGCCACTCCATCCTCCACTCCTCCAACCTTTTCACCTCTCCAATTAGCTCTGCAATCCGCCGTTGGTATCAATCCTCGCTCCCTACCAATGACTCCCGCATCCACTCCCCCACGCGGTCCCCCCTCCATCTCAATATCCAGCTCCCACTCCGTCGCTGAAGCTCCCGAACGACTTTACCGCTCCTGGTTTGAAGACTCTTCGCTCATTTCCGCTCCCCGTCAGGGCAAAACTTCACCGCAAGTGGTACATCCTTCGGGGTGTGCTCTCAGGAGCGCGACAATAAATTGCCTTCAAGTCGAACCAACTTCACCTGTTGGATACCCAGGATACTCTTATGGGTCGGGAGCGTACATTCCCACGAGACCGACCCTGTTCGAGTTTGCCTACGAGGACATTCAGTTGGATGTTGGACGGCTAATATCGCAAGTCGAAGAACAGCGATACCGAGAGGCGTCCACAAGACCTGTCATGCTCTGGATGATGGCTTGATTAGTTTTCGGTGTCTTTTACAATTGCTGTTCATAAATTGTAACCTTCTCGTGCTCTCATTTGGTTGACGAACCCGACGCTGACTATGTTTGTACCCTAGCGGTTTGTTTTACATCCTTCGCACCACCTCTGTTTTTACGCATAGAATTTGTCCGCCGTTCATAGAGTACTTACAGTAATGAAGCTACGTCTTCCTTCCTCTTCATCGATCGGGAAAGAAGAACCTTTCTTCACCTTGCGCAGAGTTCGTGTAAGCGCCGCCTAAGCGACAGGGAATTTAGTACAATCCATGGGGGTGAGGATGTCTGTTTCTAAAGACAGCGCCTCGTATGCGAGTTTAAGGCTACAGAGGCGGGGGGAGACAAAAAGGGTATACAGGGTGGGGCTACAGAATTCCTCGCTACGTCGTCTATAAGGAAGGCGAGTGGATATATACAACAACTTAAGGGAAGAACGACAGTGGAGGTGGAGATCAATGCCGGTGCAGGACTCTTTGTCGCCTCGAGTGACTCCGTCGTTGTCGGGTCGCAGTGACGGTCTTGACGCAACCAGTCGAGTCGAAGTTTGGCTTGTAGCCAGGATGGCAGGAGAAGACAATGCACTTTCCAGCGGCGCATCCGACTCCGTTGCTATGCGGTGTTTGAAGGCAGTCAACACCTGGAGGAAAGAAAGAGGTCTAGGTCAGCGACGTCAACATTGCGTGGCGTTGAAAGGTGAGCGCACCTTCGCCCATTGATGAGCAACCTCCGCAGGACTCGATGGAATAGTCTGTGTCAAGACTGGAGTCCATGTATTAGTCGAGTGTTGTAGAGTGGGCTTCCTTTCATCAAGAAAACTGACCACTCGTAACCTCCAGCGGCTTGTAAGCCGAACTTTGAAGGTGCTCGAATCGCGGCGAAACCAGACTCTTGAAGTGCCAAGAAAGATTTTGACCCTCGGATTGGGCAAGCTGATTCAGTTCTGCGATGAGATGTTGTGTTAGTGATTTTCGGAGCGACGAGAGACAGTTGAGGGCTCACCCTGGGCAGAGGCTGATTGGCTTGACGGGCTTCGAACGCTTGGTCCTGGCACGTTGACTGGCGCTCATGCTGCAGAATCCGTCGGTGAGGCGGTAGGGCGTAATACATGATACCACGACGCAGCTTCCGGCCGTGCAGCCAGAGACACCGCCGATGGTGAGGCAAACGTTTCCGACGGCGCCGCTGAGAGTCAGGAAAAATTTAGACTCGGAGCGGTAATGCGATGAAAATGTTCTCGCTCACCAGTTGTTCGGATCGGTCATAATGGGCCGGCAAGAAGAGATGGATGTATCGAAACCGTAGCCAACGACGCAGGCGGAAGGCATGCAGAGACCACCGACACACATAGTCGTTCCAAGTCCGTTCGCGTAACTCGAAGGGCATTGGCGCCCAATCGCTCCACTAATCAAGCAAGTTGGTCAGCAATATGGGGGAGGTAAAAGAATGGCCTAGTACGTACCAGTTGCTGGTGCTAGTCATGGTGTTGATGATAGTGCAAGCGCCATTCACAAGAGTATAGCCAGTCGAGCAAGCGGTTTGTTGGCAAACTCCCGTGGAACAGGTGACTGCTGTGGATCCAGTACCGATGGTACAGATGTTACCGGCCATCCCGCAATTTGTTGGGTCGGTTTGAGTGTTGACAGTCTCGGCCGCTGTGCAGGTGTTGTTGACGAGGGTGAAACCACTAGCGCAGCTGAGAACGGTACATGATCCCGAGGAGCAGGATGCCTCGCCGTTTGCTACCTTGCAGACTGTCGCGAGAGCGCCGCTGTACATCGAAAAGGCAAAGTCAGGCCTAGTGAGGGGAAGCGCCGCGAAGGGAGGGAACAGTAGGCTTACCAGTTGAGCGGATCGTTTTGGGTATCGACGCAACCCCCTGCTTCTGTCGAAAAGGTGAACCCAGTGTCACATGTACTCTGCAAGTATTCGGTGAGCTTTAGTACGCGACTGAGTTCAAGCGCGAAAACCCACCACGCAAGTTCCAGCGCTGCAAGAGACAGTACCGATTGAATTGGCGTATTGCGTGGGGCAGATGTTGCCAAGTGTTCCACCTAAATTCGTTTTGGGTCACATTCAGCCAATTCCCACAGTTTCCGCGTCCCAGAAATTCTACTCACAGTTATTCGTGTCCGTCAGTGTGTCGACCGTGCTGGTCGATGGGCAGGAAGAGAGAATACCGATGCCACAAAGAACCCCACTGACGCTACTTCGCTTGCTTAGAATCCCACTCGTAGTGTTTCCGATCAAGGCCAAATCGAGACCGATTGACGCCAGTGGTGTCAACGAAGTTGTTGAGGCGACGGCCGCGGAGGCTGTTGCTACAAAGGCGATAGCGGAGCCGCGACGAGTGAAAAGCATGGGAGGAAGGTGTTGAAAGGGGGGGAAAGTTAGCCGTGGGAAGAGTCGGCTGGAAAGTAGGAAGGGGGAGACGGCGCAATTGAGAGCCTGCGAAGCAAGGGAGTGTGGTTCCTAAGGAAAGGAGGTGTAGTGCGACGCTTGGGTCCGGGAACCACGATCAGATGTAGGTGAAGGTGGATGGCGGAAGGTGATTCTAGCCGTCGATAGGAAAAATTACGGGCTGGTGGTGGGAGGGTAAAAACGAGCGGGCAAACAAGTCGAGGGGGTGTCCGACGACTGGGTGTTTCCGCAGCCCGCCAGTCTGCTGGATAGCGAACGAAGGTCGACTTTGGCTCAGGAACGATGTTCTGATTCCAAAGCACTAAGAGCATCATCGTGTTCTTCATCTTCGACCAGGGTAACCCAAAATGAAATTGGAAGCTCTTCGGGCTCGAGCTCAATTTGTGATCGAGCTTCGTTTCCGGCTTGCAGAGCTGTGCGCAGCCGCCGCCTCCCCTGCCCCTGCCTTCCCCCACACAGGCAAAATGAAATATCTGGCGATGAGCCGACAGACCCTTTGTAACGTACTGAATGTATGTCACGAACCTGCGTCCGATCTGTTCTCAACCGGTGTATCAACGTTTACGGAGACCAGTTTTTTTTAGCAGAGAAACAGATGGCAGTACGCCTGTGTTTTCTCCACGCGCATCCTTTGAAGCCGCCTCTCGGGTTAGATTGTATCAAAGCCGCTTGGGCAAATCGTGAGGCGAATCGAAGACTGCTCCACGACGCCGCTTGTCGGAATTGGATCAAAATTGGAGCCTTGCAGCCCTCCTCACGGGCGCTACTCACCTTAACCTTTGAATTTCGGCATCGTCGTTCGAGGATATCTGAATGCTTGATATTCTTTCCCCGGGTCGGTCTCTGGGTATCCTGTGTTTGTCAAAGGCCCAGCCGTCTCGAGCCGCGGACTTTCAATCGCCTTTCTCCTTACTTGCAGGTTCATGCGCTCCTCTATTCTCCTGTATTTTCACTCCTTCTTCGATAATTTCCTGTTCGTCATGCGTATACTTCCATCTTTGAGCCCAGCACTGGTACATGGCAAACCCTTTCCCTCGAATTGACCCGGTCGCGGCGGGCTCTGCTACCAAACTCTCGCACTTTATCAAGGCAAATTGCCTGCCTGATGTACCTTTTAGGAAGGGCTTCTTACGGTCATCATGCAGCAGCAGATGTTATCTCGGTGTCTGGTGTAGGAAGGGCAGCTATGCCCAGCTGGCGAATGATTATTGACTCGGGGTGCGAAACGCCAGGGATGATCTTACCTTCGAACTGCGGATTCAATTTGACAAGTCGCGACGCGTTGGAAGACGCAATAAATTGCCTTCATCCGCAACGTCGACGGGGGCCAATTGAGGTTTAGACATTGTCGAGTTCAGATGGAAGGTGTCGACAGAAGCCGAAAAGACGTTGCCGTTTTGTGCCGTTCCCTTAATTCATTTCATTCTTCTTCTTCTTCTTCTGTCCACCCGATTGGAAAGCACGGCAATGTGCTTTGTCCTGCAGTTCCTTTACCTGACCGGAAGAAGACACCATTACCGAAGAGTCAAGACAATGGGCTGTTCTCGTGATGTCTTGGGCTTTCCTCGCCACTTCGTCTGGAGCAACCGCCTCTGAATGCACTGAGACTGAGCAAAGCGTGAGCGAAATGGGGAACAAGTCACGTTGTACATCCTTGTATCGTTTCTTTTTCAGATATCCCATCGGTATAGGCGGACAGGACTTATCTAGTGAACTGGGGAGACTGAGCAAATGGCTCAATTGACACAACCTGACGCTGAGAAGGTACCAAAAGGTGTCGATATATTGGTGAAGTGGGCTAAAGTAAAGCTCCACTGTTCAGTGAGCGTAACATTCTATTGCACTCGTTCATACGTGATGCGCCAATCCGAGAAGTCCCTTCGTGGAAGCTGTCGAGTGTCGCGGCGTTAAATTTTCTTCTAGGAGCTTTTGTCCTCGGACTTGCTTGTATCAACTCCCGG
>JASZXU010000243.1:0-28478 GCA_035521515.1 Phenoliferia sp. Uapishka_3
TTCAAATTCCCCGCTTTCCTCTTCACCCCCTCCGGAATACTCATGACGATCCCCATCAACCAGCCGGGCACCACTCTCGCCTGGGGTATAAACACCACGATGACTCAAGAGCCCACGAGAAAGGAATTGAAAGAAATGGAAGAAAAGGGAGAGGTGGCGAAGAAGGCTATTGGGGATTATGAAGGAGTCAGGAGCCAGCCACTGAGGAGTTTGTTGGATGGGATTGTGGAGAGTAGGATTTGGGCACCGTATAGTTTACCGGATTTAAAGACTTGGCATTCGGTGGGTGGAAGAGTGGGGTTGATAGGTGATGCGGCTCATGCACTCCCACCAAACGGTCAAGGATCCGCAATGGCTTTCGAGGACGCCGCTATTCTTTCCCGACTTCTCCTCGCGCACTCTAAATCAAACCCCGAATCAACTGGACCAACTTCAGAATCGTATAGGAAGATGTTTGAGAAATTTGAGGAAGTGAGAAGGCCGAGAATTGAGGGAATGAGGAAGAAAGGGAAAGTTGGGCAGGCGTTTAAAGGACAGACGAGTAGTTGGGTTTGGTGGGGGAAGAAATGGGCGTTTAGAGCTTTCTTTTGGTGGAATGGTGGGGTGGTGAGGTTTTTGGATGAGACGAGGTATGATGTTGATGAGGTTGATATTGGGGAAGGGGAGTAGTGTGGCGGTTGGTTGGTTGGTTGGTTGGAAAGTTTTCTTCTTCGCGGAGTCAGAAGTGGAGGTGGAAAAGCACTGTTGTTTTGGGTACGAAAACGAGTATGAAGAGAGCTCAAATTTTTTTGAGGCTATCCGAGGGCTGATGGGTTTCCTTTGTCCTGAAATTTTCAGGTCTGCTCGCCGTGCTGAGCATGTTTGGTGCATGGTGACCTCGCTCGCAGGAACGAGGTCGACCAGCCTAGATGCTCAACCCTCTGCAGAAGGTCCTTATGAGTTGGTTTGGCGAGGTTCGTACTAAGGAACTGACTCAGCCGGAAAGTTTTCGTTTTCTATGCGCTCGCTCTACTGTACACCTTGTCGTTTGATCAACTTTGCGTATTGTGACGACTTCGAGTGAATCGGTAGCCGTTTATATGCATCCACTGTAGCTAATAGTCTTCTCTTGGCAAGCATTCCTAAAGCATTTATCAATGGGTTTTCCAAAAAGTTCCCTTCATGGAGTCCAAGCGTGAAATCAAAAACAAGGTTCTGACATTATTGTTCCCCTACTTTGCTACTTTCCACGAAATGTCCTTCGGGCCCCACTATGAGAGGAAAAAAGCCTGATCAGCACGTGGTGAGAAAGGCGTAAGGAGGAACGAGTACGAACCGGTACAGCTGGACGCTCGAACGTCGCTAATCTGTTCATCTGCGCCTCCACTTCTTCCATTGTGTTCCCTCTGATCGGGATGATGACTCCCATCTCATAGTTGAGTACGGTGAGGGATGGCTGGTCGGTCGTATCATTCCAATCCAATTTGCCCCAGGCGGCCGGAGTACTAGTATTTCGCAAGTCAAACGTGAGCGCCTCGCATTTGGACAGTCGGGCGGTCGGGCGAGAAAGAAAAGATCACGAACAAGTTGTGAGATCCGACATAGATCCAACCTTCCGGTTTGTAATCAACGGAATCTGAACCAGGGTGGTGAGTGGCGATGATCATTTTGGTGTGTGGGATGACACCAGCTCGCTTGTTGCCGGCCTTGTAAAGAATCTCTCGGGGAGGATGTTTTGTTGGCTTCCAGTTCAAAGCCTTTGGCCCTCTAGATTGATTCGAAGAAAAGAAAGAAAAGGCATCAGCTCCAATTTCTCGAACTACAAGTAGCTAGATTTCAGCTGACCGCTTTGACGCATCAACTTCTTCCTTTGTCGGGTGGAGGAGCTTGATCTGACCAGAGTTTTTGCTGTACGTAGGGGCAAGAGAGTATCTGCTGGTACTATTGAAGTATTCCTGAGGATGTATGCCGGAACAAGCCGCGAAGACTTGACTGAGCCATGCATGGTTGTGGTCGCCGGTAATTGAGGAGGTCTGCGACGAGGGGACCGCGGAGTCAGGCCTTTCATAGGTCATAAGAGGCAGATACTCTTACAGTACTTTCAATCATCCATGTTCCACCAACTGAGAAGTGCAACTTATTCACTGCCTTGGCGATAGAGGTGATTCCACCAGCGTCCTCAATGCTGGCCCACCCAGTATATTTCCCTGCAAACTCGTAGGTATCAGTGAGATCTTGAGTTTATGAAGCAACTGACCTTGATTTGAGACAATGAGCTGAAGCTCGCCAGCATTCCCGAAGTCATATTCTCTTAGCCGCTCAAACGGCTCAAAGTTGCCGAACTTCTGTGGAACGTCGAGACGCCTCAAAGAGGAGAGCAGATTGGTCGCGAAAGGATGTGGCATGGTTTTTGAATGGGCTTGAGCTCGAGGAAAGTCCTGAATGAAGAAAACCTATCGACCTGGTTATTAGGACTATTACAATCCATGGGACGCGGAAAGACTTTCGCAGCTGGACGTACATTGTCGTCCTTGCTCCAGGCCGCTTCCACAGGATTTGCGGAAGCAATTATTACACGACAGAAATCCCGGTAAAAAAGCTATATCATCAAGTTAGCGCCCAATGAACCAAAAAGCTCTAGGAAGCAAGTTCGCACTATGGATAACTTGCTATGCATCACACCCTGGCGCCGGTCTAGTCGATTAGGTAGGTGGCGAGTCACCTCAATCTTGTACGTTTCCTCCCTGGCGGATGACTTGTATGAAGCCTTCGTCTGATTCCTGAGTCCTTCTGCGTTTGTACCGTTCGCTACGAGGAGGAGCGGAAAGGAAGAATCAAAGTGCGGGAGGCACCATTCGTCGTCCCAGCTTCCAGCGCTAAGGATTACGCCCTGAAGCTCGTTTGTCACCATAGGTCCGAGAGCCTGCCTATAAGTATAGGACACTTTCTCGCGGACAAAGTCGTTCGAGACCTGTTTGATATCGCCCGACCAAAATCGTTCGTCAGTGCCTCTGACGCTGACGGCTTCGGACGAGCTCGAGGACGCCTGAGAGAACGCAGGAGGAGCTACTGGGGGTGCGAGTGTGGGTGAAGGGAAGAAGAAGGTTTCTTCTTTTCGAGTGGGTGCTGTCTCAATCGACTGTGATTCATCTACGGAGAGAACACAACTAAGCGCGTTTCTCCTACCAACCGACTGAAAAGCAACGAAAAAGCATTCACTTACTGCTTCCAGTTCCATTCCATGGATTCCAAGCTGTAATACTCCGCATCGAGCTTTCGTTCTTTGTTGGGCTCACTTTTCTGTCCACAGTGGGCGTGGGGCTGCCGGGCGCGGGTGATGGGAGTGACCTGGGCGACTCGGATGATAGACTCGAGTGTGAGGTCCGCTTCCTTCCTGTGTCAGATCGAAGGCTGACATCAAGCCGTCTTTTCGTAGACGACATTAAACCCGAAGCCTGGGAGTGGGAGATGGAAAGGAGCTCGGCTCCCCCACATCCAACGTCAACGCGCTTTGGCCTTCAAGTTTGGCGTATAACAGAACATATTATAGAAAAACCCGAGAAACCCGAACGCTTCAAGCTCGCCATCGATTCTTTCACAAAGGAAAATGAAGTCAGAAAGAGAATGCTCGCTCTTGAGTGAACTGGCTGCTCGCGCTCACGAGGGAAGTGCGAAGAGGGGTCAAGGGTCGTAGGGAGATGGGCACACCGGCGCCACGATATTATAGCGAGTGTGAGTCACGCCCTCCGTCGCTTTCGATGAGTCTTTCAGCCACGAGGGCTTCGCGTCTCAACACATTTTCCCGGAGCATACCCCCGCCGATCCCATCCGTTTGTCCAGCCAGAAAGCCCCGTTAGGTCTGGCAGAAGTAGAGCTGGGTGCATCACATCAAGGGATGCCTTCCATTGCGTCATCTTCTCCTGTCGCCCGGCCACCCACTCGCTTCTGCGACGTCCGGGAGCGAGCCAGCACTATCGCCCGAGCGATCAGACTGTAAGCACTGAAAGACGCAAGAGACATAAGCCTCGGGTGAATGAAAGAAAGCAAGTGATGGGACGTACGTTAAGAATGTCGGAACACAGGTTTCGATGTCGTCGGAAGTGAAGGTGATGATAGACGTTTTGGGGTCGTAAGTCATGGACTCCGGAAGATCAGCTAGATCTGGATTGGTCATGGCCAGATCTCGGAACCGTACGTGTAGCGTAGTCTTCAAATCACAACTCGCTTTAGCTCTGCTCGGAAAAAAGCGTCCGACTGTACACTCACCCGGATCGTGTCGTTCAAGAGGAAGCACTGTATGGCTATATTAGGGTACGCTACTCGAGCCGTACTTCGTAGCAAGTCTGAGCTTTGTATAACGAGATACGGCGACGCGCTTGATAGAAGTTGTGGGCGAGCCGAAGTTGTCGCGGGCGGCGCGGACGATTTTGAGGAAGGAGAAGAAGGATTGAGAGCAGTAGATGTGGAAGCGACCGGTTTGTAGGGTATCCGGCGGATATAAAGCTGTTGCTCAACCTTGAAGAAGGCGATCCGACGACTGAGGTTGGGGAGCGTCAGTAACGTGAAAGCCGGTACGCAAATTAGGACAGCCGTCACACTTACACGCAATACTGATATAGATCGCGAAGATCGTCGACGCTTACATCGAAACTGGGGGGAAAGAGGCAGCGAGTCAGATTTCTTCGTCCGTCCGAGCTGAGCGGCAAGCCACCTACCCAAACGGAACTGGAACTGGTCGCTTGCGATCACCAGGTCGAGAGAGAGGAGAAGCCGGTTCCCAATCTCCATTCGAAGGCGATTTGTCAAGCCAGCCAAGCTCGTCCAATACGAGAAATTGTTGAAGTGATTCTGTGACTTCATGGACGGAGATGAGAGCGAAGATGAAGCCTTCTTCGGCGAGTTGAAGTACGAGGTAGTTGTTGGAGAGTTGAGGAAGGTGGATGAAGATGAAGGGAGGATTTGATGAGGCGGATCCGAACCTGTCCCAGTCGGATTTACGTAGCGCGAGTCGACGGACGGTGCGGAATCCTAGGAAGGCTGCTCGACTTTCGACTTCACCCAAAATAGTCTGAAGTATTGAGGCGATTAGTTGTAGTTTTTGGTTCAGGCCATTCCCAGAAAAGCGGTGTGGAATAAGGTGGGAAGGAGTAGAGAATGAAAGCGCGTAA
This sequence comes from Phenoliferia sp. Uapishka_3, assembly GCA_035521515.1. Taxonomy (NCBI): domain Eukaryota; kingdom Fungi; phylum Basidiomycota; class Microbotryomycetes; order Kriegeriales; family Kriegeriaceae; genus Phenoliferia; species Phenoliferia sp. Uapishka_3. Next base: position 5,148 of record JASZXU010000243.1, read on the forward strand.
GCGGACTCACAGTGTTGCGAGCTTCGAGCATGTGCTTGCTGGCATCTTTGGGAGTCTCGTTGATTTTCTGCGCGATTCTACGAAGCTTCTGCGGTGGCATTGCGGCTACGTCGCCCACTGTTCGGAGCTCGAGGTTGCCCGACAGGGTGTTGACGGACGCGATGATCGAATGTTCTCCGTGTAGATGGACTTGAACGCTTGGCACGGCAACAGGTTCAAGACTATTCGAGCTTGAATTGTCGGAAGGGACTACTGCGAGTACGGAACCGTGATCAGTATCTGAAGATGAGAGAATCTCCGCTCCGAGCCACGGAATCAGCTGTGACTGACGTTGTTCGGGCTCCACAAGTTCCAGATCGTCGGGATCGAGTTCACCGATTAGTTGATTGTAGAGGTGGATAGTCGATTCTCGCGCGTGAAGGGATGTTGTGCGAAGGAGGAGGTTTTCGAGATCCAAATCCGAGTCCTGCGACATAACTCCGTTAGATTGAATAGCCCCCTCAATAGCTGAACACTCTGAGAAACCCCACAAGTTCCAGATTTAGATGCCTTTTTTTTATTTCTGAAATGCCGTCGGCAGCCCAAGAAACCTGAACGCGGTCCCGCATGGTCTCCTGAGCCAGAGTAGGAGAATGGACTGATTGTCCGCGAGCGAGTGCTCTCTGAAGTGCCAAATCCCTTGCCGAGGTTGTGGAAAGCATTGCGTGGAATTGTTGCAAATTTGATGGATTGGCGGGGCCGGACTTTGGGGTCGTAAATGTCGATGTCCCAGCTTGAGGTTTTGGCGGGACCGGAGTTGGAGGAAGAGGAGGTTGCTGATCGCTCTCTTGGCGGATGGAGAGAGTGAGTAGACCTAGGACCTCAGTTGAAAGTTTTGAGCCTGGTTTTCCGGGGAGTCCTGGTTTTGGAGCGGCAGAGGGAGGCGGAGGCGGAGGCCTGTGACCGCGATGGAAAACCGCGGTGGACAGGGGTAGTAGGCGAGGATAACAGGGATTATTCGGAGTGGATGATTTGAAGATCAGAGGTTATTTGGCAGTGACCGGGAAGTCGTTTGATTTTGTTGCGACGAGCCGACGGAAATGACCGGAGTTTGTGGGTAAGATTCGTGTAGGAAAGAAGGGCACAAATGGGGATTGGCGGAGAGGAGATAAAGACATATCGTACAGGGAAAGAAGGAAGGTTAGATGGTCAGCGGTTTGACCATACTCGCTGCGCCGGGTCTCCGAATTTCACGCCCTTCGCCCCGAGCAAAGGAAAATTTCCAGACTCACACCCAATATTCGACTTTCAGTTCCTGTCGATCTGGCGAAAGCTCCACCCTGAGACTCCCAGCCCAAATAGTCGCCGCGAGTTGATTTGCTTGCGTATAGAGCGCCTCGATTTGGTAGGTGAGTGCGAGACGTTCTGCGATCATGTAAACGGCATTTTCCGCGGATGTCGTCAAGCGGGGCCCCTCCGAATACATCCACGTAGTCAAGGGGACGAATACGTACGTAAGAATGCGTAACCTCGCACCAGTGGGGCATCTGGAGCTTCGTTGGTCGCCGGCTCGGCATCCGTTTCTGGTGGCGGTCGCCGTTTTGCCAGCTCGCGGTTGCAAAGCTCAACGATATGATCCTTCATCGGTCCTATTGGGATGCTCGACCATACTTCATGAAAGGTAAGGGGGGGGGGAATCAGCTTTGTACTTCGTTGGTGCGTGAAATTCCGCGACGCTTACCTCCCCTGACATCTTTTACATTGAACAAAAATTTGACCGAAAGTAGATACCACTCGGCCGCTTCGTCTTCGGATTCACCTCCATAGGTGAGGCTCGCTTCCCACATTCCTTCGACTCGAAACGTTACGCGCCCATCACCTGCGAAAACGATTGACAGTCAGTGCCCCATTCCACCACCTTCGCGCCCCTGTATATCTCCTAGTGCCCCATTCTAGGTAGATTTTGCTCACCTATCCGATAGCTTCTCATCTTCCTCGGCACTACCTCGACGCAGTTCAACCTCCACCTCAAGACGTCATCCAGCTCCTCCAAGGTCCGCAACACGACTTCGTCCGGTAATGTTAATGGTTGGGCGAAGGATTCGGAAAAGATAGAGGGAAGGCCAGTGTAGGTTCCAGTGGTGAGAACTGTTATTGCGGTCGGAAGATCGTAGTTGCGAATGCTGTCAACACGCCGTTGTCTTTTTGTCAGCCCTCCCGCGTTCTCAATCCCTCCTTTTGCAGAAACGTGTAGCTAGTACATACCGAGCACCTGCCAGCATAGTCTTGACCTCTGTCAAGCTGTTCACAGCGCGATCAAATTCCAAGTTTTGCCGCCCGAGAAAGCCGATGATGTTCTGGCGTTGGTGGGGCGCATTAGCTATAGATGAGAAGGGCACAGCTATGTAGTTCCAGCGTACCATGCACTTTGCTACATTATCTGCTTCTGAGCTCCACCGAACGAGAACGAGGAGCTTTAGGATCTGTCGTCTGGTCTGAAGGACATAGTCGACAATCTTGCGCTTCCTGACCGGCTCGGGCGTCCCAGGGAGGCTGTTGCCACACCGAGTCAAGGCGTCTTGTCAGCTCTCATAAGCTCCCACTTTCAGCCCATCCGAAGGCGATCTTGCTCCTCCTGCATGTCGTGGGGATTGGGCTCACATCTCAGCGAGGTTGGCGAGCTCCGCAAAGACCTGCCCGATGACGCGTTCTACGATGAACGAAAGGGGAACGAGGTCGTTTAGGATTACGGGGAGCTCTGCGTCGAGGTCGGCTTGGCTGGGCGGAGGTCGCTGCTTCGTCAAGGTCGTTGCGTCGGCTGACAATGGCTCGGCGGGTGTGTCGGTCGTGGACGAAGGCGGACCGCCATGCCCACCAAGACCATTTATGTATGGTGCAATTGGATTCAAGTCCTGCATGGCGCGACTGAGTTTGCCGCACTCAGCCCGCGAGTGACGGGGGAGACGAAACCAACAAAGGCGACAAAATCGCGGCAAACGTCGGCCGCCTTCTTACCGCAACGACATCTTCAATGCGAATCGTTTCACTCACTTAAGTACTTACGCTGCTTTTTACACGCAAGGATCGCCCGACCCACTATAGTATCAACCACCTCCTCGCCTGATCTCATGCGCCCTCCGCATCTACAATTACGCTAGCCGCAGGACACTCCCACCGTCCGCCAGAGCTGACTACACGCGGCGAACGACGCGTATATTGGCGGGAACATCTTGGCAGCATTCTTACTGCTGCAATGCGACGTCCTTCCCGCCCGCCTACCCCCGTGCGGTGTCGACGTGTTGTCAACGGACGCCCCTCTTCCGCATGCCCACCTCCGACAGACCCTTCCTCAAATTTCGACCCTCTGAATGGCATACGAGCGCCTCCCCCTTCAAGGCTCGACTTCGCTCCTTGCGCCCCCCCCCCTCTTCAAACGGCGCTTGCTCAGCCTTGCCTGTCTAACAGGTCTACAGGTGGGGGAATTGTCGTGACCCTCTCGCCTTCGCAACTCATTTGAACGCCCCAAGAATTCTGCAACAGGGAGCTTAAATAACGGCATGGTCAGCTCCAAAAACATCTGTGCTCCATCTCATTCACTGATTGTCATTCCTGTTGCTTTGTAGCCTCCTGTGAGGGTCAGCTTCCTTGAGCTCAGCCACCGAGACGTGGTGGCAGGTGGCACTATGTCCGCACCTCCCGTAGCCAACTTGGGGCCCGGAGTATCTACAAACTTCAGAGTTTATCATTACCCGAAGCCCAGGAACTACCTCGGGATTCAGCAATACCATTTCGGCCTCATCGGACCCGATTCACACGTCGACGGCCTCTGCACATTCAACGTCGCCTCGTGTCTCGCCTTTGTCGTACACTGCTCCGACACGTCACGAAGCAGTCTCACGCACACTCCGCTCTTCGTTGAGAACTGGGACTCATTTCGGGACCAACTCGACTTTGTGACAGCTGGATCCCCAGGCAAGGCCGTCGACATCGTGATCTTCAAAGGGAACCACTACACCCCTGAGAATATTGTTCGATTCGAGCATGAAAGCTCTGTCGCACGCTTCAAAGCATCCCTTCAAACTATCGCCCGCCCAGCCTCTACTTCCCTCACCTTCACCGAGGTCGAAAAGATGCTCCCGCACGGCGCGCTCCTTCTCGAGAAAGGGACCGGAGTTTTGAGCGTACCAGTCATTCACCTGTCTGTTCCAGGCTCACACGGAGCCGTCCTTCACCTCACTTTCCAGCAAGCCAACTCCGGCCCGACATCCATTTTCAACCGCCGGTTCGCAATTACGGGCCTCGAATGCACGTACACTCAGGTCATCCTTTTCGAACGCTTCCAAATATACCTCCAGTACGATGGCAAGCAGGATCAGTTTACTGCGAGGCTTGGAGACGGAGCGCGGGAAATTTTGCGAGCGAAACGTCGCGGCGCATCGCCACCGGCCATTGAGATGCTTGCGAGGAGTCTCTCTAGGCAGATCTTTGGATTCCCGAACTTTTCCATGTTCTTGATGATACTTGATATGGCAGTGTCGGCGGGACAATGGTGTGAAGTCTGCGGGAAGGATGGCGTCCCGTGTTCGAAGTGCCAGGGAGCGTTTTACTGTGGAAAATTACACCAACTTTCGGACTGGGAGATCCACAAAGCTTGGTGAGCTCATTATCACTGTCCAATCTCACGATGCTACCGCTGACATTCGCCGAGGTGCAGGTGCAAGAAGCACAAGGTGGAAAAGGCGACGTCGTGAGACACCCTGCGCCCGCAAGACAGCGGCGTTGCAACTCTCCATGTCTCCTCTGTAGCTATGTTTGCAATGATTTGGTTGTGTTTTTCCAGACTGCGCCTCTTCTTAGAAGTAAAAAAAGGGCCGGGCTTATGTACGCCGGCGATTGTCGCAACAACGTTGCACACAGAGTAGGCGAGTACGAAAAGTGTTGACACAATGCCCCATAGAATCCAAGCAAGAGGCTGTGTGATTGATTGTGTGAGAACTTGGCAATATTTTATAGAGTGGAAACACTTCTGAAGGAAGAAGAGGAGAAAGGGCCAAAGAGGGGCCCGCCCTTTGATAATCTCGAGCGAGCATCCGCCAACCTCAACCCTCCCCTTCCCGGCTCGAGACCTCTTTTTCAGCGACAACGATGATTATCCGACCGTCATTACTTGCTGCCGCACCCTTCCTGGCGGTCCTCCTTCCGACGGCTGGCGCGTTCTACCTTCCAGGCGCAGCACCAAAGGATTACCTGCCAGGCGACAAGGTCTCCCTCCTCGTCAACAGCGTGACTCCAGGTAGCTCTCAATTAAAATCAATAATCTCGTACGTCCAAGCCTTTAGCACCGGGCTCAAGGAGGGAAGCAGCCGAAGTATGAGCTCAGCGACACGCTTGTCCGGGACGAAAAAGGACGGCACGAATGTGTTTGCGGCGCACTTTGCTGATGAAATATCTCTCTTGATCGCAGATATGACTACTATGACCCTTCTTTTGGATTCTGCCGGCCAGAGGAGGCGCCGAAGAAGCAAGCAGAGTCATTAGGGAGCGTGCTGTTTGGAGACAGGCTCTACGACTCGCCATTTCAAGTGAGCGGAACTCTATGAACGCATGATGCTGTTTGCTGGGAGATGGGCTATGTCTATGGCAGCGCCTGGCTGGGAAGCGCAAACTCCCGTGCACGCGCTGAGCTCCATCAACGCGCGGCGGATACTCAATAAGCGCTGACTCGGCCCTTACCCTACCACAGATCAACATGCTCGAAAACGTGACATGTCGACATCTTTGTACCTCCTCCCTCAGCGGCGGCAATGCCGACTTCCTCTCCGCACGGATACGCGACTCTTATTCTCTGAATTGGCTGGTGGACGGTCTCCCCGCGGCGGAAATGAAGCAGGATGAGAAGACTGGAGAGATCTTCTACTCGAGTGGTTTCGCTTTGGGAAGCGCGAACCCGATTATGCCCAAAGCGAAGGATGAGCCGCATGCTGTCAAGGACTGGAGGATCGAGGTCAACAACCATTATCAGATCTACCTTGAGTATCACTCGAGAGATGGGATACATCAGCGGGTCGTGGGTGCGCTCGTGTGGCCAACTACGTACGTTTCCCTCAATTTTTTCTATGTTGTTAGAGAGGGCGTGCTGATTTGTCGTCGTGCGAAGGCGTGACTCTTTGGCGGGCTCAGCAACTGGGGAGCCAAATTGCGACGTTGAAGAGCCATATATCGTCAGGCTCGGACAGGAGAACCAGATCCCATACACCTACTCCGTGATGTGGAGGGTACGTTCATTCGACATATTTTAATCGCTGCAACTTTGACTGACAGAACTTTTTTCTTACATCAAGGAATCACCAACGCCTTGGGCTACCAGATGGGATTCTTACCTACGCGTTTTCGACCCTCGCATTCATGTCTTGTCCCTTATCAACTCGATCGTCGTCGCGCTTTTCCTCTGCCTCATGGTCGCCATGGTGCTGCTGCGAACGGTTCATCGCGATATCTCGCGTTACAACGCCATCGACCTTGATGAGGACGTGCAGGAGGATTTCGGGTGGAAATTGGTCCACGGCGAGGTATTCCGCCCGCCGAAAAAGCGCATGCTGCTTAGCGTCGTCGTTGGGAGTGGGTTGCAGCTCGCAGCCATGTCTGCTGTGACTCTTTGTGCGTAATTTCCTTCCTCGTATTTGATAAACCCACTGCTCACATTTTCTTCCTCGCCGTTCACAGTCTTCGCCTTACTTGGCTTCCTGTCCCCATCAAATCGAGGATCCTTGTCAACAGTGATGATTGTTTGTTGGACTCTGTTCGGTGTTAGTACCCAACATTCACTCAAGATAAACTCCGCTGAATCTTTTACTTCAGTTTATCGCTGGCTATGTGTCTACTCGGCTGTACATTTCGATGCAAGGCGCGGACTGGCGGAAAAATATTGCCTTGACCGCCATGCTCTTCCCATCGTATGTCTTTCCCTTCCATCAAGGTCTCAAGAAGTCAGTGCTAAGATGTCTCGCACAGTGTTCTCTTCGTCGCACTTTTTTTGCTCAACTTCTTCCTTATTGGAGCTGGGTCGTCTGGCGCCGTACCCTTCGGAACGTTCATGGCAATTGTTGCTCTATGTGAGTTCCCTTTGAGATCTCCACATCCCTTCGTGTCCTGACTTGTCTGTTGTGGAAGGGTTTCTCATCAACATTCCTCTGACCATCGCTGGTGCATGGGTGGGAGCAAAGTCTGGGGTCAGTAATCGCATGTCTCTTATATCGTTTAATCTGCTAAATCCCCGAATCCTCAACGATGAATAGGCGCTCAAGAGTCCAGTGCGAGTCAACCAGATCCCCCGTCAAATACCCCCAGTCGACTGGTGGCTAAAGCCTTGGCCGAGCGCAATCATCGCCGGTATCCTACCTTTTGGTACGCCATCAAATCTGGTTACCTTGTGTACATTATCTGACATAGCCTCAAAATTAAGGTGCCGCCTTCATTGAATCGTATTTCATTATGCAGAGTTTGTTCGGAGCAAAAGTATATTATGCGTTCGGGTTCCTCGCCCTCACATTCGCGGTCGTTGCCCTTACGACAGCGACCACCACTATTCTTATGTGCTACTTCTGGCTTTGCGCCGAGGAGTACCGGTGAGCCTCTTTCCTTGCTGGAAGCCGTCACCATTGACGCTGACTTCAGCCGTTTTACAGCTGGCAATGGCGGTCTTTCTTGGCTGGAGGAGGCAGCGCTTTCTGGCTTCTCGGTGAGTGCTTCAAGATTTGTACTGGGTCCTTTTCCTCGTGCTGAGATAATGCTCGACTAGCCTATGGCCTGCTGTATTGGATGACCCGCCTCCACCTCGACGGCTTCGCCAACAAAGTCCTGTACCTGGGATATCTCCTTCTTATTTCCTTCCTATGCTTCCTAATCACGGGAGCCATCGGTTTCGTGTCTTGCTGGGCGTTCTTGCGAGTGATCTAGTGAGTACTCTTTTCATATTATCTCCTCCTTGAAGCTTTCACTGACCGGCGTACAATATCAATTAGTTCTCGCATCCGAGTGGATTGAATGGAACACGTGACATCTGCAAATTGGAACCGAAGTTGATGTAGTTTAACGAGTGGTGTCAGCGGCGTACGAGGCATTTAAGCGCTGCACCCTTCGCACAGCCAGACGCTTTTCTTCCGAGCAGCGCTTGCGTTTGCGGATTTTGGAATTGCTCCAATCTGGATAATGAATTGCGGACAAGCCTGATCTGCACCTTCCCTACTTTTGAAAGTTGTAAAGGCTCTGGAGCCCCTATCCAGACTGTCTAGAGCGCGACTGCTCTTCTATTCCCTCCCAACCTCCAACATGTCGCTCTTCTCGCCTTCGGAAGTATCGTATACCTCAGTGCCCCTCGCCTCGACTGGGGTCCCGACTGGGTCTGTCACGGTTCCGCTTCGAGCTGACGCCCGCGAGCCGCTCTCGTACCGAGATGTTGTCCTCGAGACGAGCGTCTCTCTCGGCACTCTCGGGAGCGCCAAGGTGACCGTTGGTGGGCCAGGCGGCTACACCGAGGTTTGGGCTGGAGTCAAGGGAGAGGTGGAGAATGTGGAGCAGAGTGCAGAGGACGCCAGCGCTGGCGCAGGAAAAGTCGTCGTCTCTGTCGAGTGGTGAGCAGCGCGTTGCCCAAACCATGCTGTTAGCAAAGTGGCTGAGAGCTTCTCTATCTTCCAGTGCTCCAACAGCTCTCAGCACACTTCGTTCCGACTTCCCGCAACACCTCTCCTCCCTCCTCACTACCCTATTCTCATCCTCCTCCCTCCCACCTTCTTTCCTCTCACAACTCGTCGTTTTGCCCCGGTCGAAATCATGGACCCTCACCATTTCCGTTCTCGTGCTATCGTCATCAGGCGGAAACGTGCTTGATCTCGCTCTCATGGCAGCGCGCGCTGCTCTAGCTTCAACACGTTTGCCAGCAACTCGGCCGATAGGACTCGGCGATGATGGACCTGGAGGAGATATCGGTGGGAAAGACGCCGGTTTCTCGGGTCTTGTGAAGGGAGGAAAGGCTGGAGTCAACGCTGTAGACTTTGAGCTACTTGATGGAGGGTGGGATGAGGGAGAGCGGCTCGAGAGATGGGAAGATCTTCCCGTTGGCCTCACCTTGAACCTTGTGAGCTTATTTGGAGGTCGCTTCTGTGGAGAGAGGCATGTGCTAACCTTTTTTTGCGGGGGAACTCAGATCAATCAATTGCCACACCTGGACGCCACTGCGCTGGAAGAGTCTGCCACGGCTTCTCAGCTTATTGTTTGCTTCACCTGCAAAGGGGAGTTGTGCGTGGTGAAGCAAGTCGGGGAGGGGGAGATTGAGCTCGGCAGGCTTATGCCGCTCATACGGGTACGTTCATTCTCCACTTTTGTAGCTCGCGACGCTGACGTTGGCTGGATTTTAGGAGGCTGGAAAGTACTCTGCGGAGTTGTTGCAGGTCATGAATTCTAAGCTGCAAGACGTTTGAGTCCATGTCACCAACCGTATATATGAAGTGTGCTTGGGTTATAACTTGCTTGGCAGCCACGACGAAGCCGCGAAGACCGCCGGCCTCGAAGCGCTCCAGCTGACTCGGGATCCTTAATCCACTTAAACTGAAATCCTGCCGCAGCGGTGCAATTACCACCCGCTGGACCATCTTTCTCCTCCTGCCGTTCACTTGCCTGCGTTTTCTGTGTGCCGCTCGCGCGTTCCTGCGAAGAACACTAATCTCGACATGAGACGTCAAGGGGCCGACAAGCCCAGAACTGGAGAGAGCACTACAGTCATTCATTGTTCAGATTGGCTTGCATTCGAGTATCAGAGCGCTACTCAAGCCTCAGTGAGCTCCAATGGCCGGCGCCCCTCCGCCGCCAAACAGACCTACGAAGGAGCGTCACATCAGTGCATCAGTACGCGCAGCATTGAAATTCATCGGATGGGACTCACCACTAAGCATATCCATCATGTTATTACCAGCCGGGCGAGGTGGCTTGATGCCGAAGAAAATCAAGCCGATGGCCTGGGTCGCCTCCCTTGCCTCTCCACTCTTCAGCCAGCTCACCTCCTTCTCATACCTCGTGCACAGACTCGTCCAAGCCCTCCTCCCACCTCCTGTGGCAACCTTCATACTTCCATCACTCTGCTTGACTTTTTCTATTGTCTCTCCGGATCCAGCTTGACAGGTCCTCACTGCCAGTTGCAGGAAGTTCAGGGAAGCGAGTTTTGTGAAGTAAAGCTCGTCTCCTGATTCGGCTTGGGAAGACTTGGCGAGGGCGGAAGTGGCGGGAGGGAATGGAAAGTGGGTCATTGAGAGATCTGGGTACGCCGCGAGTGAGAGGGCGAGGAAATGAGAAAGGAAAACGCGCGCTGGAAGGATCGCTTCGGATTCGAGGTAGCTGTTGTAGGACCTTGTGTTAGTAAGCAAAGCTGATCGCAAGGGTGCAAATTCTTCACGCGCCTCAGGGTACCGCGAGCCGCGTAACGTCCGACTCCAGCTTGGCCTTCAGGGTCTAGCTTCGCCCATGCGAAGAAAGCATCGGCCAAAGTACGAGCAGCATCGGCGGTCGGGCAAACGAGGAGGTGAAATGAGGCAGTGTGGTAGTCTTGCTCTGCTCACGAGAGTTTGAGCTTTGTGGCGCGTAGGGGGACAGGAACATGACGAACCCTTGAATAACACTTCCCCGAGGTAACCGTGTATTGCTTCGTCTCCGGCAGGGGTTGGCCCCGTCTTCGATGACCAGCTTTGAGGGAAAAGATCAGTGACGTTGGAGAGGTCAGGCCAGGCCAGCATCGCTCACGAGAAGACTGCATCGGTAAAGGACTTTCGCCACGCGCCTGTTGGACCGATGAGTGCGATAATCTGCTTAATTTGACCTAGAAAAGCGGTCAGCTTGCGTGTTCTTTTTTGTTCAGAGCTGGCATTTCACGAGGCACCGCCAGCGCGCGAGAAGATAGCGCTTTCTCATGCGCAGACTGCTCGGAGTGCGCTTCATCATTTGCTCAGGTATGACAAACCTCCGAGAACGAATCCAGCTCTTCTCGGACCGCCACATCGCGATGCCTCCGGGCAGCGTCGGCACGCCTCCACTCGAGTACAAGGACGAAGCCCTGCACGGGGCCACTCAAGGTCCAGCGATCGGTGTAGGTCACGTCGATCAATGGAAGGGCCTCTGGCAACAAGTCTTCACTTAGGACCAGAGGAACGCTCGCGTACGACAGGAACGACAGGCTCGCCTTAAGCAAACGTCCTGCCGAAGACCGCCAACCAGGACAGCTCCGCATCAAGAATGCGACATAGTAGAGCAAGTACTGAGACGTGGCGCAATAGTACCAGCGTCCGCCAGTTTGGCGATGTCCTTTGCTGCACATTAGGCCCGTCGTCACGCCTCGCCCCACGTCCCCGCGTCGAACTCGCCCCTCCGTGCCCAGCAGAGAGCAACCAGCCACACCAATATATTATGGCTCACCTCGCTCCGCATCTCCACAACTCACGCCTCGCGCGTCCCAGACGGCGTTGACGAGCATCATCGCTAGATCCGCCCCACTTCCGACCTGACCCTTCTCAAGCAAGCGCCTGGACGTCTCCCATAGTAGCTCGGCTGCTTCTTGGGCCTTCTTATCGTAAGTTGGGGTTGGTGTGTCGACGGAAGGTGCGGGAGCTCGACGCGGGGCAGCGAGCAGGCGCGTGGCGGAGGTGCGAGCCTTCTGGTGGGCCGAGTAGTAGTTTTCCGCGTCGAGAAGGGTGACAATCTGCGAGAGTGCCGACATTGGAAGTTGCCGATGGAGCGAGAGGGTCCATAAATCGATTGGCTGGTCGAAGTCGGCCGGCTTGGAGCCGACGTACAGTATGTACATATGTAAGTCTAAGCTCTTCACTTTCGGGCAGGAAAGCGTCTTGACCTTCGGCACCCAACGTCATAAGGCACAGATTCACGATTACTAGAGATCCTCCCAGGCGGAGGAGTCGGCTCGTCTAGCTGTAGCTGAGCGCGGAGGACCCACAACAATCATTCAAATGACATCGCCGCCACAAACGCCGCCAACCTTGGATGATTTTCTCGGCTCTCCGAGAAGCACTCGTAACGTCTCGGATGGCGAGACGGTGCGCCTCAGCTTTCAGATCCAACTGATGCTCATTGTTGCTGACTTACTTCGGCACACAGCTACGCGCGCTGGCCGCGCTCGACTCTCCCGCCGCCGGCCCTTCTCAATCGACCCCACAGCCCTCCCGACGTCGCTCCATGAAAGATAGAACTCCTCGGCAGGTCCAGAGCGTGCTCTCCGCGCGCAAGAGCAAAACAAACAACGCGAGCGCAAGGAAGATGCTTCAAAGTACCGGTAAACAGCTTAATGATCAGACGCCAATGCACCTCATGCGCACTTTGAGCCGCAGTAAGCTTTTGCTTAGAGTACGGAATGAAAAGGAGACTTATAAATAAGCTTCAAAGTGGGTGACATGCCGCCTCCGACGCCCGACGAAGAGCCACAGGAAGATGGCAGACGCGACTCGCTCCTGTCGCGTCGAGGAGCGTCGCAGCTGGGCGATTTGGGGGAGGAAGAAGCGGATTCTGAAGGTTCGCTATCACATGTGTCGGAGAATGCTTCTGATCCTGCCGTTGGAGATCTGGGCGACGACGAAGGCCGCCCTCCGACACCTCAACAACGAGCCGAAGCCACCACACCTGATCATCCTTCTTCGGCCCGTACTCTCCCATCTTCTTCCACACAAATGGCCGATCTTCTCAGGATTGCGAATCACCCGCTCCCACCACGACCAGTTTTCAATCCCTTCCTCATCATTAAGTCCGCCGGCCTCGCATCAGCATGTGGGTCTCAGCCCAAACCAAGCCAGTTCAGTCAAGACGATGGATTCGATCCTCGGAGAGCAAGTGCGCACTCAACCTGGAGCGTCGAAGATGGACGACGGCAGAGCATCGCGACGTCCTTAGGAGGCTCTCCGGGTCACGAAGACAACCCAGAGTTATATTTTCAGAATGGAAGCAGTCCTGGAGCTCTTTCGATAAGGGGAAGAATAAGTGGGGTCAGTTCAGCGGAATTTGGAGACGGGTTCGTTTTTCTTTCGAGTGCAGGCACCATGCGCGAAGCAGGAAGCTGATTTTGTGTCCGGCTCATTTTTCAACAGCAGCGGAGAACGAATGGAAAACTCCTCAAATTGGTTATCGGATTATCCGGAAGGATCCGCTGCAAATCTACTGTACGGTGCGGACAACCTCGAAAAGAGGAGGAGGACGTTCGGCAGCGTGGGACCTCGAAGCGATGATGGTGAGTTGGAGGGAGCGAAAGCGAATCTCCCAGGTCGGAGAGACAGCGTCAAGACTTTTGGTGACATTAATGCTGAGGTGGAGGAGGTCGACTTTCTGGATGATTTTGGCGGAGGCGGAGATATGAGTGATTACTATAATATTGCTGAAGGGCCCGAAGATCTTACAGACAGGATACCCTGGGATGAGAAGGGGAAAGGGCCGATCGAGGAAGAGGAGGGAGATGAAGAGGTGGAAGGTGCAGATGAGGTCGTGGAGCAGGAGGCCGGCTTGGAGGGCTTCAGCGACGAAGAGGAGCCGGTGTGAGCGATTATCTATATGCAGAGACGCAACAGCGTGTTGATACTAACACTTTTTAACCCGAAGGATCAAGACCAATATGTCAAAGGCACCTTCCCTAACCAAAACCGCTGCTCATCGGAAAAAACGCATCAAAAAACAGAGGTGAGTGTTTGTGTATCGGCAGTATTCTCTTATCTTTACCACTTACTTCCCCTTCCTCATTCAGATTCACTTCAGATGGTTGCCCAGTCCCAGATCTGCCAATGTCACTCGTCAAATCCCTTTTCCAGCATTATTTGGGTCCGAACGTCAAGCTCGACCTCGGTACCCTCGACGCCGTCATGGATGCGTACGATTAATCTTCCGCATCGTCGCACAGCTTCCCTGAACTGAAATCAACACTTCTCAGCTCCCACGACTTCTTTGATCAAATGATAAACGATGCTTCTGCTTTCGCACGCCACGCCGGGCGAGAGCGACTTGCGGAGTCGGATCTCGTCACGATGATGTACCGGTCAGCCATTTTCCTCGGATGTCTTTCATCCTCAAATGAGTTCTGACTACCTTGCTTGAAAGTGAAAGAGTTCTCTCTGAGAAATGTAGCCTGCAAGCTCTGGGCCGGCAGCACGGTCTTGATCGTGAGTTGCAAGGCCTGATCGACGCAATGGGCCCCGATGGAAAAGGAACTGGGTCTGGAGGGAGAAAGCGAAAGCGAAAAGCTAGGGGTGACAGTGATGACGAACAGATCAGAGCGAGGCGACGGAGTGATGGCCAGCAAATGCAAAAAGATGAAGAGAGCGGTGATAGTGAGGAAGAAGAGGATGCCGAGGAAGAAGGTGGATCTGATAGCGACTGATTGGATTAATGCTCTGCATGTGTTGTTTGTTGCTATTTGTAGTGCAAGAGAGTGCAACTGGGCCTCAGAACCTACGCCTTGAGTGCGGGGGGCGCTATAGACCACCCTCATTCACAATACCCCAGACAACTAATTTAATCATATGCGTGAGCTCTATCATAGTGTAGGTCTCCACCAAAGTTTATGGAGGTAATGTCAGTACTTGTCAGTGCCGGCTGTCAATTTGAAAACTATCGCGAGTGGCGTCGAACCCAGGTCCCGGAATACGAAGAAATTGGACAGGAGTCTCTTTGCCACCACCGGAAGTCTTTTTTGCGGCGGCCAGGGATCCGACAAAGATGAATTTGCATAGGTATAGGCCTGTACAAAAATCAGCGTTTCCGCGGACGAAGTGTGCGGAGCTGGAAGTCCCACCCACCAGCGTCTTCAGAAAGAATGATCTTTTCCGCCCCGATAGACCTCACCCAGTCTCTGACTTTTACCCCATTTGATTTCTTTCTCTATATGTATAATGAGTCCAAGTCCAAGTTCGGTTCATTCCCAGCTGCTCTACTCAAAGCTAACCTTTCGGCCGCCAGGCTATCAAATCTATCCTACAGAAATCTATCATAAACCGTTCCCTTCTTTCTGAACTGACCTCAGGGGTCTTTCAGCTTAGAAAAATACTGCGTGATGAGCGAATGATGCTAGAAACCCAATCCGTCCCTGACATTCAGTGTTCTCTCTACACCATCCTCTCCACCGGCTTTCTCGCATCCTCTCTCCTTCATGCAGTTTGCAAAGAACGTGCGCTCATCCTTAATTTGCTCCTCGCCGGCTTCAATCTCGCAGCGGCGCTGACTGTTAAACTACAGCCGGCGTACGAATCTTTGCTCGGAGCGCCAATACAGCTACGACAACAAGTATGGGTTTTTGCTTTTAGTCTCAGTCAGCTGCGGCAAGTAGCTGATCTTTAGCTGGACGACAGAACGACCTAAGGGGCGGACGCGACTCTCTAGAAACGCCGTCGTCAGATCCACATCGCAGTACGGCGGCTATTCCCACTCCTTCAGACTTGAGTCGAGGAAACTACCAGTAAGTTCAACTCTTAGAGGCGTGGTTCATATTTATAATGAGTTTTCATAGGGAGCCTATGTCAGAGAAGCTGTTGGATTCGAATGGCGCGGAGAACCGCCACTCACGGAAAGTGTAAGACTTGGATCTACGCATGCCGCTTTTGTGCTGAAAGCTGAGTTGATGTATGGACTAAAGGCACCTTGCCTTTGTGGGGGCCGGAATCTTGGTGATTGGGATCATCGTTCTTGTGGTACTAGGTAAGCCTTCAGGCGAACTCGTCCCGACTCCCAAAAATCTTGGCTCACAGCCTAGCGAACTTCGTATCTCAGGAATCAAGGGGATTGTGTAGGTACCGCATATGTAAATAGTCATGCCATCGGATTACTCGTCGGCCTCCTCCGCTGCTTTCAAGGGTTCCGCTTCCGCTACTGCCCGTTTAGGTTTTTTCCCTTCCCGCTCTTTCCGCTCCTTTTTTTCCTTGATCCTGATAGTGACCATCTCCGCACCAGCTGAGCCGCTGCCTGCTTTCCATTTGACGGCTGATCCATCAGAAGAGCGGAAAACAAGGGCATCTCCGAAGAGCAAGAAAGCCGTTTCGTCTGCCGCGTCCAAACTCTTCGAGATCTTCCCGGTGGTGGAGTCCAAAGGGAGTGAGAAGCCGAATACTGTGGCTTTTTTTGGTAGCACTGATAACGAGAGCAGGTTGTCAAAATAACGCAAGGGACAGCGTAGAAATAAAGCGCACCTTGAACAACAGAATCCTTGGTGACGACCTTGAATGTTCCCAGTGTCTCCTGAGTCACGATTCCACCCTTATTCAACAGCGAAGTATTCGTTTTTGACTCTTTGACTGTCAAAACGTGCCCCATGAGCCTACATAGGAAGCAAGCACGAGAGCGAAACGCACCATATAGCTTGCAGCCTATCAAATCGGTCTGGAGGAGCTTCGCTTGAATGACCGCCTCGGGTCCAGAGCTCGGCATGCCTTCGGGAATCCCAGCCGGGCAAGCAAGGTTCAAGAAAGCGACAGCTTCACTTTCTCGTGTCGACTCGTCTTCCTCTGTATTCTTGCGAAGCGCCTTTGGGAAGGACTTCCTCCAGGCTTTGTGGCTTGGCTCTACGGATTCGTAGCTTCAAACATAAAGCCTGTCAGCTCCTTCCTGTTCACTCCACAGCGAAGGTGCACTCACCTGACCGTGACCTTCTTCGCCTTGGTCCGCACCCGCTTCGGCTTCTCAACCAGTCCAGCTTCAACATCCCTCGCCCTCTTCTCCACCTTCTTCAACTGGTTCTTCGCCTTCTTGTCTTCATGCCTTTTCAGCTGAAGCTTGAGAAGGTCGGTTGCCCTTCGCGTCGGTGCCTCAACCGGAACAGATGTGTCTGCGTCGACCATCACCTCGTCGGTGGGATGGGCGGGCACTTCCGGCGATGATACCACGGCGTCTGATTCATCGGTGTCTGTCTACGAGCGCAGGGGAGTGTCAGAAGCCCCGCGTGTACGAGCCGCAGTAGGAAGACGCACCTTCTTGCTCTTCTTGGAGCGCTTCTTTGGCGGCTCGAGTTCAGCTTGCTCTACCTCCATGGGCTCGGAGTCGGTAGCGTTCATCTGGTTCGACGACGATGTGGAAGAAGGTTGCTGATAGCGAAAGCGCCTGCTGCCGTTCCAGCTTCAGCTTTTTTTGCCGGAGACGTCCCGGATATATGAGGAGATAACTTTCGCCTCTCTCTCGCCATCTCCAAAAGACTCATTGGCGACATTGCTCGTTGAGCAAGTCAAGATGGCCAAGGATCGTAATTGATAAGAACGAACGAAGTGTCTTGTTGAGTGTAGCATGGCAAGTAAAATACAAATCAACGTCGTATTAACAGCACCCTCTACATGCCTGCCGGAGGAGGAACTGCTCCATAAGCTCCCGATCCGCCCTTTGGCGCAGACTGCTGAGGTTGACTATAAGGCGCCGCAGTAGCAGGCGAG
Organism: Phenoliferia sp. Uapishka_3; assembly: GCA_035521515.1. NCBI lineage: Eukaryota > Fungi > Basidiomycota > Microbotryomycetes > Kriegeriales > Kriegeriaceae > Phenoliferia > Phenoliferia sp. Uapishka_3. The sequence continues at coordinate 22,568 of JASZXU010000243.1, forward strand.
CCAGCTCCAGCAACAGCAGCTCCTGGCTGGGCGTAAGCGGCGGCATAGTACCTGTTTGAGAGCACATGGTCAGCAACATGTCTCGTCACAAGTGACGGTCGCAAAAGCTTACTGAGTGTAGTAAGCTTGACTGGCAGGGTCGAGACTGTTCCAGTAGGCGGCCCACTCCTCTGGAGTGGCGGTACCGCCAGCTTGTTGGGCTGGGACGGCGCTCGGTGCGGCAGGAGGAGCGTTCGACGGTGGAGGTGGCGGTTGCGAGCCGTCGGAAGGAGGAGGAGGTGGAGCTTCTCCGGTGGGAAGGGGAGCGGTAACACCCCCAGCGTACGCCTGATTGAGAAACACATTTAGTCGTAATTTTTGAGCGGAGGAAACTCGAAAGGGCTGACCTGGTAACCAGGGTACTGCTGTTGCTGTTGCTGCTGGCCGTAGTTGTAGCCCGCACCACCGTAGCCCTGTTGCTGCTGTTGACCATAGCCTCCCTGCTGTTGCTGCTGGAAGCCCTGCTCGAGGACGGCTTTCGCCTTCGCGTGCTCTTCCTGGACGACAACGAGGAGATCTTTTGCCATCTCTGTCGCCTTGTCGACCATCGGTTGATCAGGCCCGCTGTAAGGTAGTTCGATGAGCTGCTGGGAGTCGCGGGCTCTGAGACAGAGATTAACCTACGTGACATGAACGTGCATCGGGTCTTCACTCTCGCGACCGGTGTCTGTCTCCACGAAGCCAGAACCAAGTCCTTTGATTTGCACTCGGGTCTGAGTCTCTTGTTGGATGTATTTGACGAAAAGTCCCTGGAGCCGCGCAATCGTTCAGTGGGAGATCCTTCACCAAACGTGGAGTACGGATGTAGTCTTACACCAGGTCCGACGACCTTTGCACGGATGTTGAAGTTCCTAAGAGCCTCAAACTCGATAAAGATTTTCTCTTCCGGCCACTTGCGCTGGAAGGGCGGAGGGCAGCGAGTCAGTAAAGACATTCGTTCGATGAGTCGAGTCAGTCGGACGTACCCTCTCTCGTGGCGCGTCGCGATCCCGGAAGCGGTTCTGGTCGAGGAGAGGACCAAGTTCTTGAGCGATCAATGCCTCTACGGCCTTGATCCCGGCCTCGAGCTTCTCGGCAGATTCCTGGTTGTCCGTGAGGCACAGGTTAGTCTGGCGCTTTCGCAATATGACGAAAAGGTACTCACAGCCGTGATGTGAAGGTAAAGAGGAGGGTCCTTATCGGTGTACATGGACTTGTCGGGGTACCAGACTCCCTTGGTCGTTACGCTGGCTCCAGTGTCGGCCAAGATCTAATTCGTGCAAAGAAATAAGTCGCGTCAGAGCTTGCTTGGGGAGCTAGAGGCAGGTTGTGAACGTCGGAAGCTCTGGCTAAATTAGCTAACCTAAAAGATGGCAGGACACAAGGGTTGGTATGAGTACTCGAAGTAAAGCCTCAGCTAGCAGAGAAAGGAAGACGGAGATGAGCTGAAGGATCTCGCCATCATGCAGGGTTTCTATCTCTCTCTTCTCTCATGCAGCTCACTCTACACCGTCTCCTCACTACCGGCACTTACCTGTTGTTGTGTTGGACCCTTGGTGAGGACGTAACGGTTGCGGATGTCGTTGATCTCAATATCCTTGACGAATCTGCGTGAAGTCAGGTTAGGTACGAGTATCTTGGATAAGCCAGACAAGAGAAAGTTAAGACTGACTCTGGGTCGTTCAGCTCGCGAGCGCCGGCGACGTATGGGACGTCGGGGACGACTGGCTTGGCGTATTGAGCAGCGATGCGGGCCGCGATTTCGGCTATGAGGAAGGCTTTCAAGTCAGTATGGTGTACTTCTTCCTGGGGGAGTGGGTCGACAATGCAGGTCGAGTGAGTTGCCTGTCCATGCGTAAGTCGAGCGCCGGCGCCGGAGCAGGTCGTGACTCCTACCCTCCTCTTTCCATTCCTACAAGATGAGACACTCTGGCTGTAGACCTGCTCGTCTTTGGATAGCGAAGTAGGTCGTCCGCGTGGTCCGTCGTTCCCCAATCAAACCTGCCACTCTTTCCTCACTTTATCCGCTATCCGCCTCTGCCCTCTGCTCCTGCAATACCTTGCGGATTCCGAGTTCAATTTGCTGTTTGTAAAACGTACCGGCAGCATCCAATGCGTCTTTTGCGTCGCTGGATGGCTTAACATCTCCCGCTGGTGAACCTGAGCCTTCCGTCTTGACAGACTTGGATGCGCCCTCAGCTGGCTCGTCCCACTTTCGCTTGCGGATGTCGGACATGATTCAAGGAAGTTTAGTGGTGTTGTTGTTCAAACGCTGGAGACGAGCGTGAGGGTAAAGTGTTCAGAAATTGACACTTCGGACGCTTCAAGCACCCAGGTCCGAACCCCACGTCCTTACGCCTGAGCAGCTCTTCCCTCGCACCTCTTCCTAGCTCTCAGCTTGAGAGAGATGCAGCAGATTGCACCACAAGGGGTCACCTCACACTCCGAGCGCGTCCATGCTGTCCTCGCAGTCGTCCCTAACGTCGAACTGGCTCACCTCGACATCCTTCTGGGGCGCTTCATCAACTCGCACGGAAATGGATCCGAACTTCTCGACGCTGTCGTGGAAGAGCTCTTTACAAAGCCCTATCCGAAATCAGAGATATTCACACCCAAGGGAAAGGGAAAACGAGCTCGAAGTGAGGAGGGGGAAGTCGAGAGGGATTATTTAAATGTCAAGGAACGGAGTGAGACGAGCAAGAAGTATCGGGACGATGCGTAAGCTTCCGGTACTGGCAGATGAAAAATACTGACGCCTACTTTTTCAGGCTTGAACTGTTATGCGCCGAGTTTCCATTGATTCCGAAAGGCGTTTTACGAACCGCACTCGCCGCTTCCTCTCACTGCTACTCTCCCGCCTTCGTCCTCTTGGACAAACTCAACAAACAGACAATCGAAGAGAGAGGCTGGTCAGATTTGAAATGTGGTAGGATGGGAGCGAAGGGGAAGGGGAAGGAGATTTCGGTTGGTGGCGAGCTTGCGAAAGAGAGGCTTTGGTTGTCGCGGCGTCTCAGTAAGCACAGCTTTCATCCCAAAATCCCGAGGCGGCCAGCTGAGTAATATATCTCTCTTCAAGTCGAACTTGAGCAAGAGAGGCAAGAGGACGACTCGGCAGCCGCCGCTGGCTCGTTGATCGAGTGCGGGTGCTGCTATGGCTCGTTTCGTTTCAATTCTCTTCGTGAATTTCTTAGCTTTCGCCGCTTGCTCAAGACTGATTCTCTGCTCCTCTCAACACTCCTCTTTCAGTCCAATGCTCGGAAGGCTGTCTCTTCTGCAAGGAATGCGCCGTCCAGCTCGCGTCAACTCAAATAGCTCAACAGCGTTGTGTATGGACCTTCCCTTTTTTCCATTCTCTGAGGCCACTACTGACCTTGTCTCCGCCTCAGAGCCTGCCCTGCATGGCCGAGGACTGCACTGCATTCTTTTCAGATGCGGAGGCCGCTCGCTTCCTGCCACGTTCAATGCTCGAAGCTCTCCAAAAAATCAAACAGCAATCCGAACTTGACGAAGCCGGAATCACAGGTCTCGAGAAGTGCCCGTTCTGTCCTTTCGCGATTTGTATCGAGGATAGCTTCGAGGCGCAAAAACTTTTCACTTGCGAAAGCGAGCTGTGTCGTGTGATATCGTGTAGGAAATGTAGGAAGGTGAGTTTATTTTTGGGCCTTGGAGTTGAGGAGGCTACGGTCTGATGAGATTTGGGTAAGGTGGAACATCTTCCGAAGTCTTGTGAGGAGATGCAGAAAGACAATACGCTACATGCTGTGAGATTGATTGCACCTCGGATACAGTTGCGCCAGCTGATCTTGTCTTTCTCGTCCAGGTTGAAGGTCACTAACAGAGCCAGAGGGTCTGCATGGAAATCACTGACTTTGTAACCGCAGACGCCATGTCCGAAGCGCTCATGAGGAAATGTCCGAAGTGTGAGGTCAAATATCTGAAGTCGGACGGCTGTAAGCCTTCACTTGTGGCCAACTCTTCAGAAGCTGACTTTTCTCCTTCTAGGTAACTATATCACCTGCTCTGCATGTCTCAGTGGTTCTTGCTATGTGTGCCAGAAACTTGTAAGGTTTCGTTTGAAGGAGAAGGACCACACTCATACAAAATCGTTTTCACACACAGTGCCAGAAGTCGCAAGAGCATTACGACATCGGTCAGTGCTCCCCTTCCTTTTCCTTTTCGTATCTGTGAGAGCTTAACGACACTTCGCGACAGGCTATCGCCCTCCAGGATACGGCGGCACGAGTCAACCGACGCCCGCAAGCGGAAAGTGTCCCCTTTACGATTATGACAACTCGCGTGCGATTGATGAGAAAAGGGTCGAGGAAGCTAGGAATGCTTCGGCGGCAGAAGTCAGGATATATAATCCCGAAATCACTCAGGCTGATGTGGATAAGCTGAAATAAGCTGGGCTGGTGGCTGCTTGTAATTTGGGAGGACGGAAGTATGTTTTTGTGAATTATTTGAGGTTCCTTTCAGCTTGAGCTGATGTTGCATTCGACACTTCGGCACTCAGTGCGATTGCGCGCCTTGGAGGTTGGAGCGTTCGCAACAAGCTTGAAAAATTCTTCGTCGCCTTTAAGTCCGAGAGAAGATGCATGCTCAGCTTGAGCTCTGCACGATATATTTCTTCGTTTGCGCGACTCCTATTTCGGAGGCACCTCGAGCTCCGCACCCATCGGAGTGCTGTTAGCTGTTGTGCCAGCTACCACTCTTTCGCGACGCTCTTTTTCATTGAGGTGCGGGGAGAGAAAGATGCTGGAGCTCATACCAGGTATACTACCGTACTTCTATCGCTTGAAACTTCTGCCCACTTACATTGAACCTGCCACAGCTCTCCTCTTGCTGCTCTCTCCTGCCCTCGCGTCTCCTCTCGACGCCTCCATTGCATCGCAGACGTATCCACCGACTTGCAACACGATATGCCAATCTTGGCTCTCTATCCGAGACGTGCGTTCCTCCAACCCCCTCGGTCTCGTCGCGTCCCATGCTCAGTCCCCCTTTCTTTCCACAGGTCTGCCAAACGCGCGTGGGGTCCGGGCTGGATTATGCATGGGATGATAGCTGTCTTTGCGACGGGCCGCCAAACACGTCGCTATACAGCTGTGCGAGTTGTGTGCAGAGCGCAGTTGGAGCAGAGGAAGCGATGGTAGAGGGGATGAGAGAAATTGTTTCAGGTCAGCAAAACCCTCAAGCACAGTATTAGAAGGATTTACAGATATTTTCGGATAGAGCAAGAAGCTGAATGCGCGACATACTCGTCTACCGCCATCGTTCTCGCCCTCCCCACTTCGTCCCCAACCTCTTCAATTACAGCCTACACCTTCGCTCCTGATCCGACTACAACCTCATCTTACGCTCCCATATCTCCAAACCTCGCATCGAACGCATATGTGACATACGTCACAAGTTGCAGCTCGTCTTTCTACGTCTCGACACTCGTTTCGTCTTTCGGAGGTTTCGGAGGCTGCATGGCTGGTTATATGACCCTAACTCCCAACCCGGTTGCTACGTCTCTTACCAGTACTACGGGTTCTTCGACAAAAATTACTGCTGAAAAAGGGAGCGGGAGTGAAACATTGGCGACGGGTGGTGGCGCAGTGGCGACAGGATTGAAGACTTCAGGTGCTAGACGATTGTGGGGACTCGGATTCCTGGGCATTTTCTGAATTCTTCGAGATTTCTGATGTACCCAATGAGCGGGAAGGAGAACAGTATGTTGTCTGGACTATTCTTTTCTTCATTCAGACACCAACAAAGGGTGAAAGTTGTCTAGGGGTGCTGTAGATTGGCGAGGCGAAGGATGGCTATACTCGAAAATATTCTGCAGATCTGGCTGCTGGTTCAGGCATTGATTTTGTCCACCAGACTTTGTTCCGCGACCCCGCCCTTGCCC
>JASZXU010000244.1:0-28444 GCA_035521515.1 Phenoliferia sp. Uapishka_3
GGATTACCTTGACCTATTATGTCTACTATTACGCCCTTGCCGTGCCAAGTTGTACCTTTTGTACCTTTGCTACCGTCTATTGCGTGAATGAGAAAGTTGAAAGAGTTTATGATTGCCCATAGAGTGAGTCGTAGTCGTATTGAGCGCAGTTTTCTTGGGGGAGTTGTTGTGAAGATGTGAAGTTGGGATGTGATTCGGATTAGGAGTGTAATGACTGCAGAATGGAGAGTTGAATTAGCGTTCGAGCAAGGGTGGGGATGGCTGGGAGTGAGTGACTTGCAATGGACTGGAGAGAGTAAGTAACTCGTGATGAATGCAGCGTGTAGAGATAGAATTAACTGTGAAGTTAATTCAGTTCGATGTAATGTCAATAATGTCACTCGACCCATGTCATCAAAAGATAACAAGGAAGGGTGAGAACGGTAAACGCGTCAACTTTGAGAGAGGCGGCGCGCGTCTCTCTTTCCTCATCACTTCAATTCATCCTCTCTTCTTCTCCCTCGTGTCATGTATGAACAACAGCAGTATCGGCAGTATCAACAATCAGATCAAGATGAACACGACGAGACAGCTTCCCCTCCAAAGAAACGAAAACTATCAACTACTCACCTACCAATCCCACAATACATTCGCCCTTCTTCTTCTTTTCAAACAAGGCAAGTCCGATTACTCTCTCAACCGCCCTGCCATGCCACGCTAACCCCACCTTGCATGACACAGCACTCCTCCTCCCTCCTCATCCTCATCAACTCAACTATCAACTTCACGACACAAATCAATCCTCCGTCTACAAGAAGCTTGGGCAGACATAACTCAAAGACACGCTACAAATCCACTGCATGGAATACGTCAATCGAGAACTGGAAAAACAAGAGCGCTCAGGGAGGACGAGGATGATATCATAAACTTGAGGACTTTGGAAATAGAGCAAGATCGTGGTGTGTTGAGAGGTGCTAAACCTGGAGGATTCGCTATTGGCAGTTACGAAGGAATGGGTCCAGCTGCTTTACCCGGTCAACAATCGCGCGTCGGGGGCAGGAAAGGAAAAGGAAAGCAACGCGCGACGGGGAAACAACAACAACCTTCATCTGTAAATCGACGCGACATCCCTCCACGAGATGGCGAAGAAGCAGATCAATCAGCAGACGACAATTCCTCTACTACCTCCACCCCGGATCCATGGGAAGAAGCAGACGCTTGGACTTCGGACTCCGAAGCTTCTTCATCTGAAGACGAATTGGGAGAATGGGATGAAGGTCAGGATGCGCCGAGTGTTAGGTATAGAGTGGAAAGGAGGAAATTGGATCAGGATGAAGATGATTTGAAGGAGTTTTTGAGGATGGAGAAGCAGATGAGGGAGGAGAGAGGCGAGGGTTGGGAGGAGGAGGAGGATGGTGGAGAGGAAAGTGAAGGGATTTGGGAGAGCGCTGGGAAAGGAGGAGAGGTGGAAGAAGAGCAGGATACGGATGATGAGTTGGCTATTGCGCCACTATTACCGACTCTACGCTTTGCGCCAACCACCAAGATACTCGTCCCTTCGACAAAACCTATCCCTCGATCACAAACTCTCCCTCCCTCTTCCTCCCTTCTTCACGTATCTCTTTCCTCTTCCATTGATAAGCCAACCTCTACCACAACGCCACTCTCGAAATCGCAACCGAAGACGAAACCAAAGTCGCAGCCGCGAAGCTCCACCGTACAACCCTCCGCTGGAAGTTCGACCGCCCAACCTCCCTCTTCGACCAGAGCCATTCGACTTTCCGTTGGAAGGATCAGTCTCGATCATCCTGATGCCGAAAAGGAGGACGAAGATGAACTCGAGATGGTTTGTGAGAGACCTTTGCTCAAAGGAAAAGGTCGCGAGTCGGTCAGCGGGAAGAAGTTGAAGAAGCAAAGGAGTCGGGAGGTGCGTTTACATTCCCCTACTTTTTGCTTGTTCTGTTCTTTCGAGGAGGCGTCACGCTGATTTGGTTTTGACTTTCCTCCCTTTTCGTGATGTGTAGGAAACGTCCACTACCACCCCTTCTTCTTATCAACAACCAGCCCCAACAATACAAAACACCTCACCTTCTCCCGCTCCAGCACCTATCTTCCCATCCTCCTCGACGACTTCAATCCCAACACCACCCCGTCGTCAACAAAGGTCTTTCTCAGTCGTCATCCCAAGACGCAGACTCGTTGTCGAAAGCGCGAGCGCGAGCGAGGTCGAAGTCGAGGCCGAGATTGAAGCAGACGCAGATAGTGAAGTGGAAATCATCGAGGACGGCGGTAGAAGCGGGAGATGCTACTCGCCCGAACTGTACGGGGAGGAAGAATTGACGGTGGGTAAGAGCGCCGGCGAAAGTGGATTACAAACTCCGCCGGATTCGAGAGGGAGTGAAAGGAAGGAGAGGAAGAAGAAGAACGCGATTGGGATGGTGGTGGAGACTGCGATGCCGTTCAGGTTGGCAGAGCGAGCTTCGGTGGGAAGTTTGAGGAGTCCGGAATTGGGTGAGGAGCTGTGGCCAGTGGCGTCCACTTCGAATTCGAATTGTTCGTCCGCTCAGCAGACGGTAGCTTCGACTTCAAAGATTTCTGATTCGTCTTCTTCACAAGTCCTTACTGCCGCTCCACCTAAGTCGATCACTCGCCGCTCCCCCTCGATGTCGTCTCGCGCACTTCCCTCACCATCAACTTCATCGCACGCCGTACAGACACAGTCAACATCTCAGCCCTCCTCCTCTATTTCCGCACCATCTAATCCCCCACTCTCAACCTTTGCCTCCCCTTCCAGCTCTACCCAACCTCACATCCCTTTCCACCCTTTCAAATCTCGAGCAGAAATGCAGAAAGAGGTTCTCGGGGCGTACTCTTCACCTAACAGACTCCCCGACTATACCCCAATACCTCGCGGCTCGACCTCCCATCCAGATCACCCGCATTATAAAGCTCCAGCTCCAACTCCATCGCCTACCGTCCAACCCCGGTCTATGGCACCACCACCTGAATCTAAAGCTCGAGTTCTTCCTCCCTCGCCACCTACCTCTAGGTCCTCTCAACCCGCTACTACATCTTTCAGCCTTCCTGCTGCCATCCCTCCGCCGAATCCTAATTCTCATTTTTATCCGGTACCTTCTCCACCGACGAGGCAACGTCGAATAACGCCTATCCTCCCCGAAGCGAAGAAGAAGGGTTCTCGACGTGTTTCGAGTAGCAGAGAAGAAGTGAAAGCTTTGGGTGAAGGGAAAGGAATAGAGAGTGAAGAAGTCAGCGCTCGCGAGAAATTGCAGCAGCAGACGAGAACGCCACCGGCTGAGATTGGGAGTGCTGAGGAACGAGAAGAGCCGGAAGCTTCTGGATCGGGATCTTGGGGAAGGAAGGATGTTGGAGAGCCGGAAATGATTAGGATGGAAGTTGAGCCGACGCCGGTGAGGATGGAGGTCGAGGTCGAAGTTGAGTCCGCGAGGGTGGACTTTGGATTGCCCCAGGCTAGCATGGGCGCTGAATCGACTCCAACGAGGATGGAGCGCCGGAAGTCACCCGCCAGGATCGAAAATGACATGGTCGAAGACACTGCGCTCCCACTTCCGCGAGTTGAAGATAGTTCGGCTGGAATATCGGACAGCAGGTCATCGCCCCATAGACTCGACCTTTGGCCAATCACGAAGATGGACCTTAGATCTTCGAACAAAAGGATTGAGATCGACGAAAGCTCGCTTGGAACGACCGGCGCAACGTCTTTACCTCAATCGGCTTCGCGAAGGAAGGGCAAGGAAAAACTTCACACAATAGTCCTGGATTCGGATGGCGAGGAAGATCCTTTATACTTCTCACCGACGAAGAAAGAGGAGGAAGAAGACCCAGATGCTTGGAAGCTTGAGTGGAGTAAGAATGATGTGGTTGAGGATAGGACTCCGACAAGGAACGCTGGATTGGATAGTGTGTTGCGGAGTGCGGGTGGGACGGGGGGAGAGATTGGTACAGGGAGTGGGAAGAAGAAGTTGAAGAGGTATCGGAGGGTCTTGGAGACTACAGAGGCGGAGAGTGAGGATGAGCTTATGCTGTGTTGATTTCATGTTGTGGAAAATCCATCATCTACTCAATTCTGGCTTGTGAAAGGAGGACACTTAGCCACCGAGTAATCTTTCTTCGACTAAGTACTGCCCCGACGATGAGAGCACAACTTCCAACACAGCGAAGGATAAGGGAGGCGAACTGGAGCTGAAGCGAGCGGTCCCATGCTGCAAATTCTTCTTTCATCAATTTTCCTTCGTTGGATTTTGTTGGAAAGGGTAAGTCCTAGAAAGTCGATTGGTCAATTACTTTGGTCTTGCAGGGAATTGAAAAGTATGTCTCACGGGAACAGGCAGGTTGAGAAACTCGCGCAAAGGTTCCCACCCCGCTCCAGACGTGACATCTATCGCGAGTAATCGGTCTGGCGGAATAGTCGCCTTACACAGATTAATATGTGAATTGAACTTCTTCACCGCTAATTTGCGGAAATCGTCGCGAAAGAATACGCGCCTGCGAAGCCCGGGTCACGAAACGCAGGTCAGCTCAACCTCAAGTGATGAAGGCGAGTACGACAAGCGTACCAAATACGGTCTGAAATCGCTTGAATCTTGGATGATCGTTCGTAGAGAAGCCGTGATAAGTAGTAGATCGAAGGTTTCTGGGAGAGGAGGATGGTCTATTACAGCGTCAGAAGATATGATTGAGACTTGACTTTGGTGGCCAGGAGTGAAAACACACTTCTTCGGTACTTTGTTTCCACTTCTCAGGATCCCGGATGGTTAAGATGAACCTCGCTTCTGGGTAGGCACGATATAGCTCTCGCGGGAACATGCAGGTCGGAAAATCTTGCGTTGCCGTGAAGCCGTGACTGTCGAACAAGTCGTCCCAATCGCTTCGTTGGATAGTTGCCGCATCGATCTCTGGGTAGAAGATTGGCGTCAGAGTGACAAAGGATTTCTTAATAAACAGAGAGTGACTTTGGTAGATCGAAGGCCACGCTTGAGACCAGTAATCCAGGTCTTTCGGATGCTCGCTCACTGGGAGGCATTCTCAGGATTCTTCTGCACCACAGCATACTCTGATACTCACTGTGGAGAGTATTGAATCCAAGAATATTCACTGGATCACCCAGTCCCGCAAATATCAGCAATGGACAACAATCGGCCGCGGAAGCACTTGTACACACAGGCGTCGCGAGTTGATCCAGTGCCTGTTCGACCAAGCCCTAGCCCAATCACTTGCATTCCTTTAGGCGCAGGCGCGGGAGCAAAAGTTGTGTCGGACATGGTGAGAGTTGAGGAAGCATAGGCATGGCGAGTGTAGTTGCTTATCGACCGCGGAATCTTGATGCATGATGCCTAACTCCGCCGGTGATAGGACTGGAATGCACACGATACAAAGCCTTTAGCCTACTCTATGAATGACTCCCCATGGAAAAGATTTACGAATCAAGGTCGTATTTCTGGCACAAAGAGCTTGAATATCAAAGAGAAGAGCGACATCACGAAGCCCCTGTCATGTACTTTCAGAGTCTTTGACGTCTTCAATCGCCCTCTTTATAGACACTGGAAGTGCTTCACTCCTCTAAATACCCAAGTGGACTTTGGCCCTCCCGTACTTGACCCCGTGCTGTATCGACTCAAAACTTTAGTACCCGGGAGGCGAGACGCTGGGAGAGAGGAAACGATCACTAAGAACAACGCGTTGAATCGGGAAACCACACCTCCAGACCCAGATATCACCATACTTTTTGTGACCACCTCGTGGTCGCACTCGATCAAGATATACGCAAGGCCTCACCGGCCCACCCGAGATGGCGCGCGGGTAAAGAGAAAATTTTGCGTCTGAGAGAAGTGAGTTAATATCAAGTAGAGCAGGGACTACGGAGCAAACTCACGGGAGCAAGTCAGCTGTTCCAACGGAGGACGAAGATGAGTCCCCGTCTTAAGCTTTCAGAGGTCTCGCGTTTCCGACTCCACCGCGACGCGACGCCACAGTGGCAATCACCGGCGGGTTGCATATCATGTGCCCCGCGCTGTCTCGGGCGTATGTAGGGTTCTCTCTCTCTCTTATACATCTGCTTCGTACACTCATACCTCGATGTTCAAGTCCGGCCCAGCCACCGTCTTCGCGCTTGCCTGCGCACTCCTCCTCACCTGGCTTCCCGGTACCACTGCCCACGCAACCAGTCATCCTAACCGCCTTGAAAGCAAGCGTGCAGCTGTGACACCCATTCTGTGAATGGGCATCTTTCATAGCACCTTGTATTCTGACCCTGACAACCCCTCACACTTTACAGCGCTCAGTATTGGCCAGGTGCACACCTTATGGCTCTCCGAGGCCTGAGCTTAATCACTGAACTTTGAACACAACACTTTTCGACTAAAGCTTATGGAAATCAGCCCTCTTCGAACTTTCCCTGGTCCACCACGAACTTGGCCTACTACTTCGTAAGCTCAGGTTCGATTCAGTCGTCGCGCCCCGAACCCCCTGTTCACATCGACTGGAACTTTAGGTTGTTGTAACTACCACCAACGGGATTGCACTTCCTTCTGGGCAGTCAAGTGCAGACGTCACAAACTTTGTGCTTCAAGCCAAAAAGGGTGCGTTACCAAGTTGACTCGCGAGCTCGAAAGTCGAACTGTCATTGAAGCCTGCGAGGCTATCACAGCGAATGTCAAGAAGGCTTTTTCCTTGGGAGGATGGGAAGGCGGAATCTACTTTTCGAAGCTCGTCAGCACAGATTCTAGCCGGAAGTCACTCGTTACCAGCATTCAGAAATTCATGAACCAATATTCGTTTGACGGCGTCGACATTGGTGAGCGTTTCTCAAATCGCTTCGTTCTTGGCTGCCAGAACTTACCTACAGCTTTTCGAAGACTGGGAGTATCCTGGGCTCCAGGGTATCGGATGCAGCACAATGTCTCCGGCAGACAGTGGCAACTTTCTGATTTTCCTCCAGCTCCTTCGCACTGCCATCGGAACGACCAAGCTGATTACGGCCGCCGTTTCGCCCAGTGGATTCTACGGAATTGACGGGACCCCTCTAAAGGATGTGTCACACTATGCCAAGTACTTGAACTACATCAACCTCATGACTGTGAGTCCCTTTTGGCGTTGACCGCGATGCAGGTCTGACCTATTCTGAGATAGTATGACTTTAGGTAGGTCAAGTTGTCCGAAACTAGTCTCATAATCTGTGAGTTGAAGGAGCTCACCATCTTGAGTACTTGCAGCGGACCATGGGATACAATCACTGCACCAAACTCTCCACTACAATCTTGCGCTGCTGGCGGCGGAAGTGTCGCGGCGATAAGTCAATGGACTGGCGCAGGTTTCCCAGCTTCAAAAATCTTGCTGTACGTCTCCTTTGTAGACTCTCCCGGAAAGAACTATACCTCAGCATTTCAAAATCATAGTGGAATCCCTTCGTACGGAATCTCTTGGACTACGACGTCTTCGACGCTGGCGACCAAAATCGTCAATGGTGTCAAATCCCAAATGTACCAAAAAGTCAACACTAAACTTGGGACTCCCAAGGGAGACCAGTATGATGTCTACTCCAACGCTAGGGATGTCTGTGGAAACGCGCCCTCATCGACTGGATTCAATGGCCAGTGGCACTACTTGACACTCATTTCGCAGGGAGTACGCTTTTGATCCACTTATATTTCTTCAGTGAGTATGTGAGCTGACTTCTCACCATGCTGACAGCTCCTGTCCACTGATGGATCGAAGGGACTCGGTCGTTACACGAGATACTTTGACGACTGCACTCAAACTCCTTTCCTTTTCAACCCCGCGACAAGAAACTTTATCTCATACGACGATGCACAAAGTGGCGCCGCGAAAGCTGTAAGTCTGCCTCCTATCATGACTTACGAGCGACCGCATGAACTGATTTGGTTTTGTCACAAAGGCGTACGCGAAGAAGTTGGGCTTAGCCGGAGTGTCAGCACTTTCCCTAACTCGAGGCCCTCCTTCCAACTCACAACATTTTTGGGAAATTCAGGTTCGTGTTCGATTCCACTGGCTTCAACGCGGATGTCTACTCGGCCATTAGCAAGGCAGTGGGTCGCATGGCCTGATCGAACGTTTTTAGCTTCGGCACTGGAAAGTTATCCAAGATGGCGGTTGCTGGTCTAATCGCTACCGGATGTAATCGTGTTGTGACCATCTTAACAAGCTAATTTCGAATCGGCGAACCGAGTCTGGATCCCCTTGCCTGCGGGTCATCTGGCGTGCGACGAGTTCCAATGAACTTCAAGAGAACGTCCATTCCCACGTTACAACACATCTCCTCTCCGTCATATGAACAAAGAACGTCTCTCAGGTCAAGCCCTCATAAACCGATCACACCCCGTACTCCTCAAGACCCACTCTTCCCACTTACCAACCTCCATCCTGCCTCCCACATTTCCACCCATCCGAGCACCACCTACAACCTCAGCAACGCCAGTCCTTTTCCTGCCATCCAAGCTCGGCAAGACTGAGCCCTCCATCGGCATCTTGCCAATTCTCACAATCTCGACTTCAGTAGTCAAAGTTTGTTGTGAGGCGGCATGGGAGAGGAGGGAGAGGAACTGAGATTCGGTGAGAGGCGAGCGGGGGATTGGATGCTGAGGTGGTTGGAATGGAGTGGAGGATGAGGATGAGCGAGGTGGGTAGGATGAGGCGGAGAGAGAGGATGGAAGGAGATGTCGAAGGACGTGGATCTGTAGTTCGATTGGCAGGCGAAGGAAAGGGAACGTCGGCTCAAGAGGCGTTGATTCAAACGAAGATGAATCAGTGTTGCCCATCCCTTCAATGACTCTTCTTAGCTCCCCAACATCGACTTCCTTCTCTCTTGGATTTCCACCAAAGAGCACTCTCGCAGGACTCAAGAGTCCCAGCGCCGCCTCCCTAGTCTCTCGCAACACCTTCTCATTCCTCTTCAGCGCCTCCTTGAGCCTCTCCCTCCATCCTTCTTGCTCATCTCCTTCCAATTCCTTCTCTATTCTCTCAAACACCTCCTCAAACTCTCCCTCCTCGAGATCTTCCGGCGGATCCTCGCACGCCAAGAATTCTAACAAAATGACTCCCGTACAATAACCATCCACCACGCTCTTGGCAATCAATCTCAAACCCCTCTCATCCAACCAATTTCCATTGGCACAAAAAGCTTGTAATCTGGTCCCTCCTCCTTCCGGGTCTTTCAGCCAGTGTGCGATAACTGGAGCTTCTTTGGGGGTCAAACCGCATAATGAGAAATGTAGTTGACTGAGGTTGGAGTTTGGAGATAGTGTCAGGAGAGGGAGGAAAGTGGAGAGGGAGGGACCGAGGTTTGGGTTGTTTGTGAGTGATAGACAGGTGAGTTGAGATAGTGGGGAAGCGAGAGATGTTGAAAGGTAGGATGGGAGTGGAGGGGAGAGGGTCAAGTTGTTGGCGGTTAGGTATAGATGAGTTAGAGTTGGTGGATGAGGAGAGGAAGTTAATAGACTGCCGAGAAATTGGGTGAGCGGGAGGATGTGGGGCGGGATTTGGTGGAATACTCACTGGAGAGTTATTAGATGTAGTGACACATCTGACAGTTTGTTCCCTGATAGATTCAACTCTACTAATGAGCCACCTATTCCATGACTTCTTGCCCTCTTGAGACCGACACAAAGTTCTCTACAGCCATCGTCCCCCAAACCATTGTTTGAGAGAGTGATGCTCCTCGTGCCCGGCGCTCTCTCCAACGCTTGTAGCACTCTAACTGCGCCTTCTTTTCCCTTGAGACCTGAATCGAATAGTTCCAAGTGAGTGCTGGTGTGAGATGGAGATTGAGTTGAGTAAGAAGGTGGGAGTGGATTGAAATTGGTAGGGCGAGGTTGAGATTGTGATGCGAGCGATCGGAAGAAGGAAGAAAGATCGGATGAGGAAGTAGCAAATCGGTCGTAAAGTGAAGTTCGAGGGTTCATCTCGAGGTGCGGAGGATGGTAGGAGCAAGAAAGCGGAGGATGCCGTCATCTGAACGTCTGGACAGCCGCAGCAAACGACGACAACGACGGCGCGGACTGGCGAGCGAGACTTTTCTTGCCATCATCTCAAATCTCATTCAACTTCAGGACAGCTACAAAGTGGCGTTATGACTGCGTCAAATTGTACGCGCCGTCTCGCTCCTGTCCTGCCAGTCGCCGCTTACTGACCTGCTTCGTGTTGCTACAGCTCTCCCCACGACATCTGAACTAGTTGCCGGTATTCAACTCATCAAATCGCCTTCATTCTGGCTACCACCTCCAGTAACCCTCCCACCAGACATTCATCCTCTTCCACAAGACTTATCAGTTTACGTACGTCCAACCCTTCTCCCAGCCCGCCATGCCCCTGCCCAATCAATTCAGCTAATCAGACCTATGCGCCTACCTAGTTCGTCTACCCCTACACCTTGGAATCGCACGCCCTCAACACCCTCCCTCCACGCCATTCCGCTCTCCTTCAATCACATCAACAACGACTCGACTTCCTCGCAAGAAAGGCGCAAGAAAAGGAGGCATTCAAGAAAGCGGAAATGAGGAGACTGGCTCCGGGATGGGAAGAAGGAGGCGGTGTTTTGTCACCACTGGAACCGAGTAGGCCGACCGCGAGTGGCAAGGTGGGGGAGGCGAGTGAACAAACGCTGCGAGATGGGATCAAGGACCTGAATTTGAAAGTAGGAGGAGGAGAGAATAAGAGCGGTGGAGGACTTTCAGAAAGTGGGCTGATTTGAGGGTGGCCTTTGATGATACCGGGCGACGAGCTGGACAGAGGTGGCTCCGCGAAGCGTGGTGTAGGGCAGGCTTGTTTTCTTTTTACTTGTTGTCGATATAAGTTCTGTTTCCATATTCTACCTTGTACGGATCTATTTCGAGCAGAAACAGCGTTGCCGGCCGAGCAGAATCAATTGGCGGTCGAGACTCGACGCTCGCTGGACTGGAGAAGGAAAACAAAGTATATTCCGTCCATCCCCTCACACCACCTCACATTGTTCTACACCAAGCTCAAGCAAGCTAAACTGAAGTTTCCTCTTCCTTCCGTTAAGGAACCCGCGGCCTTATCTGTCCTGGCACGACACCAGCACACGCGACGTCGTGACTCTGGACTAAATTCGAAAATTACAAGTCTCAAAGCGCTCTCTTCACCTCCTCCACACCACAAAGCTCCTCAGACCTCTCACCGGCTTCTCCAAGCGCTGTACCGTCCTACTCAACCGTCCAAGCCATGAAGTCTACCCTCCGCGGCGCTCGACCTGCTCCTGTCCAACGGGAGGTTTGGCAGAAGTGTCAAAACTGCTGGCAACTACTCGGACCAGGCGAAAAGAAGCCAATGAAGTGCGGCGGATGTAGCTACAAGGAACTCCACGCCACATTCTACTGTAGTGCAGAGTGTGCAAAGGTCAGCCTTCTTGCCCACGCCGCTCAAATGTGGTTGCTTGCTGCGCCATGTGTTGACCTCATCCTTCCATTTGAAGCTCGATTGGAACTTTCACAAAGTCGCGTGCAAGACCTGGAAGCTGCAAGAGGATCACTACGAGACGAAGGCACTTTCTCGACGCCTCGGCGAGCGCTTACGCCACGACATTCCACTTCTCCAGTCATCACTTCACGTCGAGCTCATGGTACTTTGTCGGACAGAGTTTCGACTCGCTAGACGAAACGAGCTATACACCACGCAATCTCTCATCCTCATTTTCGACTACGACTCGAACCCAGAAAGGCTGCGAAACCGATTCGATCTACGCGAGGCAAAGCTTGCTCCAACTGAACGCCATCAAGGGATGATAATATGAGTTCAACGTCATTTGAAAAGCTTGGTCGGAAGACGGGTCATTAAATCGTTTCATTGCTTATCCCAGAGGATACCAGGTAGCACCAGTGTGGTGGGGAAAGTTTGGAGCACTTACATCGAGGGCTCTGAGGCCAGATTGGGAAGAGGCCCTCACACTCGCTTTTCGTGGACCGGATCGTACATTGCGAGAAATTGTGGGAGACGACATTTTGTCCAGTGGGGGGAAAGAGAACTTTTTCAGGTCAAGGCAGTCTTGGCAGCACTTTCTGAGGTGAAAGAGGGAAAGGAGATGAAGATGGAGAGGGAAGGCATTCTGGTGAACAGTGATCAATGCCAAATTTATCGCTTGAGCAGCGGGTACTGATAAGTAAGCTAAGCCACGCGACACCTTTTGGTCGGGTTCCTTCAGGTGATGAGCGCTCGCATCCGAAGATGATGGTGGTGGATAATTTTCACATCAACTCTGCATGCCGCGCGCAAACTCCTCGGCAGTCGTAACAAATCCAACGACTCCTGAGTTGTATTCCGTTGATTCTCGACATGCATCGGGAGATGTAGTCGCGCTCAAGTCCTTGACGTACACGACGTCGAAGCCCTTATTGTGGGAGTCGATGAGCGTCCCCCTAGTGGATCGACGCCAAAATGTCAGCCTTTGTCAGGGAGTCGACACAATCTAACGTACCACACGCATTGATCCGCATTGACTCCTGCGAAAAACAAAGTCTCGATCTTGTTTGCCCGGAGATAGGTTTCCATTGGCGTCCCGGGTCCCCACATTCCACTCATTCGGTCTGTGGCGGAGGTTTCAGCGTCAGTCCCCAAGATTATGTTTCTGAAGAGAGAAAAGCACTTTTATGAATCCAAACATCAGTCCCAAGCCTTTTCCCCTCCTCATAAATCGGCTGAAGCTCCCCATACAGCTCCGCATTCCAAGACTCCCTCATCAGTCGCCTTCCCGCATCTCGTCCTGCAATCTGCCCTTCTTCGACTCCGAATCCTCCCGATTCTCCGTGTTTTTCACTCGGGACTCCTCCGAACGACGCGGCGTGACATGGCGGCATGTTTGCGATCTCCTCATCAGTCCTGACGCCGCCGTCTTGTCAGTTCACGAAATTTCGAGACTGGGCTGAGTTGCAGAGCTCACAGTCCCCAGTTCACCCAAAGCACTTTTACACCGGCAGCACGGGATGCTGGAATCCCATGGGAGATGAGGAGGTCCATCGCCGCCAAACCAGGCGCATGCTCGCGAAAGCCTGGGTGCAGAAAGAAGTTTCTACGAACCGTCGAATGTCAGTCACTAAGTGGTCAAAATCCGGAGAATGATGAGATCAATTACTGGTTATCAATGACTACCAGAGCTGATCTTGCGGGGTCAATTTTGATTGTTCCCTTCTGCGTGGCGATGGATTTCGCAGGACCTCCGCGAGTTAGGTCGTAGCCGTCTTCCTTGGACCAAGTCCAGGTGTTGGGAGGGATGCCAAAGGTCTTTGTGGTCATTTGATGAGAAGGAAGGTTATAGTAGAGGGAAAAGGAGAAGACTGCCAATTCCCCGCGATAGCGCAAGTTGGCTCGAGTTGTCGGCCGAACCGCGGAGTCGCATGGTCGCGCGGACTTTGAAACGAACTCGATCCACTTCGTAGGGCTCAGGAAGGTTTAACCTGAAGCGCTTTGTCGTGTTATTCTATTTTCCTTTCGAGCTTTTCGCTCAATTGCTCCGATTCGCTTGTGCACACCGTGACCTCCGGTTGACATCCGGATTTCAACCGAGGAAGGAAGCTCGTCATTTGTCATGCGGTCGAGTTCGTTTCTCTCCTCAACTCAATCCAACAAACAGACAAAATGAAAGCTTGGATCTTGTGAGTCTTGTTTTGAAACCTGCTTGAACGAAAAACTGATGCAGCATTTGGCTTGAACAGCGACGACCTGCCTGGGGACCAACGCGCTCCTCACAATTCTGGCGACTCTTCTCCAGTCGACCTGGCCGCGCTTGCGAAGCTCGGATTGCTCGCCAAGTCTGATGTAGACATGGATGCTGTCGAGGTCGTGTAAGTCGCCATTTCCTCTCCAATAGCCCTTCCCAAGCCCCGCACTTTTTGGATTTGAGACACACCCTCCTACCAGTTGATGGAAACACCGCGGGCTGACTATCATTTCGCGTGTCACAAAAGTGTCAAAGAGCGCAACTACAAGAACCGAGACGTCATCAAGGTTTCAAAGGAGGGACTCGGAGACCTCTACGAGTCGAAGCTTTTGGGATTCTTCAGGTGTGCAAGCCGCCGCTCGAGGGACAAATGGTGAAAAGAGAGTGCTGACAAGACCACCGTAACAGGGAGCACATGCATGAGGACGAGGAGATTCGTTATATTCAGGAGGGCGAGGGCTACTTTGACGTCCGAGGTGCGTTTGGTTTGCTTGGGTTGAGATGCGTGCGGAAGATGCAGCTGACTTGCTTTACTTCATACTATGCTACTTAATCACTCTCACTCGATCAGATTCGACTGACGCACGGTGGATCCGCGTCTCGATGCTTCCTGGAGACCTCCTCGTCCTTCCTGCGGGCATCTACCACAGGTTCACCCTCACGGATTCAAACTATGTTCAAGCCTTGAGGTTATTCAAGGTAAGCCTCACTTTCTAATCAGCCGCCTTAGGGCTGCTTTCCCCGGTGCCATCGAGCAAACCGTGGATTTGGGTAATTCCGTAATCTTCGCACGAATCACGCAACTAATGCTGTAGCTTTTTTCGCTGCAGGACGAACCAAAATGGATTCCGTACGACCGTTCTACTGAGACCGACGCCAATCCTTACCGAAAAGAGTACGTCGAGGAGGTCCTCAAGCCGCTCGCCGCTTGAATAATTGGAGGAAAGCTTGTGAGGTCCAAGGAAGAGCTCTGGAGGAGCCGAATGTGAATACGAGCGCTGTAATGTTCTTCTACCCTGAACTGCTGGCTGTCTAACCTTTTTCCCCGTGAAAGTTCAGGTGAGGCATCTGTTCATCGCCTGAATTGCTTGGTGGGCGCTGATACAAAGCTCTTCCATCGCCAGGAATATGCCTCATGCGCATGCATTTCGTCGCATCGTGTTGCCTTTCTCTCTTTTTCGCTTACTCCTCTGCTTACAACGGCTTCTTATTGAGGCTGGTCTGGGTTCGGTATTCCGCATGCTCCGAGCCTCCGACATCTGAGCGCTTCCCGACACTTTTCGGTCTGGGATTCATAGTCTGTCTGCTTGCTGCCTTTGCACTCTTTCCCACATTCACCATGGGAATCAAGACTCAAGCCTACGTCGTTGCCGCGAGGGATGCGCCATTCTTACTTCAGGAGATTGAGGTGCGCTTTCCTTTCCTGATCTTAACGATTTTGCTGATACGTCTGAATCTTGTGTCCCGAAGCTCGAGGATCCAGAACCTAACGAAGTACTCGTCCGAGTCAAAGCTTGTGGCGGTGAGTTGACTTGCTCGAGTCGCCTTCAGTGTTTGAGGTGACGCTTATTGCTGCTGAAACCACAACAGTCTGCCACACCGATTTAGCGATTCGCACAGGAGAGTTTCCTTCGCCTTTCCCAACACTAGCTGGACACGAAGGATCGGGAAAAGTGATCCAGG
Source organism: Phenoliferia sp. Uapishka_3 (assembly GCA_035521515.1). Classification (NCBI taxonomy): domain Eukaryota; kingdom Fungi; phylum Basidiomycota; class Microbotryomycetes; order Kriegeriales; family Kriegeriaceae; genus Phenoliferia; species Phenoliferia sp. Uapishka_3. Next base: position 15,386 of record JASZXU010000244.1, read on the forward strand.
TAGGCTCGGCGGTCACTCGAGTCAAAGTTGGCGATTCCGTCCTGCTCTCCTTTTCCTACTGTGGCGAATGCGGTTCGTGCAAGGTAAGCATCGATGGCTCCGTCTCTTTCAGACACCAGCATGCTGATGCGCTCCCTAGATCTCACATCCTGCGGGCTGTGAGAAATTTGGAGAAATGAACTTCGGTCGGACAAGGAACACGAACGCGGGCGCGAGGGCGAGCGCAAAGGGTGCAGATGGCAAGCCAATTGTAAGTGCTGTATCAAGGCAGCTTTCGGGCAGGGCTGACTGAATGGCTCAGTATGGCACATTCTTCGGTCAATCCAGCTTTGCCAAACATGCTCTCGTTGTTGAAACTTCGGTCGTTCGCGTCCCCTCCGGCACGGACCTCGTAATGCTCGCTCCTCTAGGTTGTGGACTACAAACGGGGTAAGTAGGAGCCTTCAAAGCTGTAAGATCCAACCTCATCATCTTTCTTCCGCAGAGCGGGTGCCGTTTTGAACCTCCTCAAACCTACTCCCACTTCCACCATCGCCATCTTTGGAGTCGGGGCAGTTGGACTCGGCGCGTGAGTTCTGAGTTCAGAGGTTCAGTCAAGAGGCCTGAGGTCGAGAACTTATGTACTTCTACTGTTCTGCAGAATTTTTGCCGCTGCCTCACTCGGATTAGCAACCATCATCGTAATCGACGTTGTGGACAGTCGACTCGAGCTTGCATTGAGCGTCGGCGCTACCCATGTAATCAACGGGCTCGACAAGAACGTGATCACCCAGATCAAGCAACTCACACCATATGAAATGGGTACGAACTACGCAATCGATGCCACCGGGAATACCAGGTGCCTGAAGAATGCGTGGTCCGCTCTTGCGACCTTGGGGCATCTCGTGAGGTAAGTATACCTGAATCTGGGGTGCCGAGAAAAAGTCGCTCATATATTTTCCTTGCCATCTAGTTGCGGAACCCCAGGCCCAGGGCATGCGATCCCTTTTGAAATCCACGAAAACCTTCTGGCTTCCAAGGTGAGAGCTCACCTCGAATTCACATGTGGAGTCTTTATAGATCTACATTGCTTTATAGACCTACACGGGGCTTTCAGAGGGAGATAGTAACCCTACAGAGGTGGGTGACTTGCTTGTGGCGTTACGTCCGTCGGCTCAATTTCGCTTGCTCAGTTCATCCCTCATTTGATTGAGGTACTCTCTAGCCCTCCATTTCACGCGAGAAGGACAACTGATAGCTGTGCCTCACTCACTATGCATAGCTGTACAACCAAGGAAAATTCCCAGTCGATCGGATCACGAAGACATACAAGCTTGAGGACTTAGCACAGGCGGTGGAAGACATGTAAGCGCACCACAGTTTGCTTGTTCAAGTGTTCACCACGTAGATTCTGATTTATCCTTGTATCCTAGGCACTCTGGGGCCACTATCAAGCCTGTCATCCTTTTTGATTAATTGGTATGGCTGGTCTCTCGCTGGAGATAGTCAAGTAGTGTACAAGGGAATACGAGGCTATTCATTACGAACAAGGAGGACTGTGAGTTCTATACCGGCCCACCGGTCCCGTAGCAGTCTCGGACGTCGAAGCGAGATGAGGGCGCTCGCCGTCATGCCCAATCTCCTTCGTTTCTCCGACCGTCGCCTTCAGTGCCTACCAAGGTGGGTCCTCCTCGGTTGCAACAAGCTGATTTCTTTTTGTTTTACAGGCCCAATCTGTTCCGCCATTCCCTTTTGGTAGGCCGCAGCAAGTGTAACTCAGCAAACACGCCTTTGCACGCCCGAATTCGGCGAGCGCTGGGGGTCCCAACGCAGCGCAACAGTGAGTCCAAGCTTAGAGCCTTTTTTTTTTTTTTTTTTTTTGTTGAGTACCGGGTGTGGCATTTACAGGGCAAAATCACTACTGACTAACACGAATCATAGGGAGGTGATTCGAAGTGTGGAAAGGAAACAGATCGAGTCCGAAAACCACTAAAACCCACTTGAAGTATATATGGACGGTCAAGCACCGCTAAATAGGAGAGGGGGTACAAAGAGGGCTAAGCATGGTGTGAGGGAAGTTCAAAAGGGAACCGGGGTCGAAAAGGAGCACCTAGAGGCGCGAGCGGAGAGCAGCGTGGCGGCGATTGGACTTGAGGACGATGGAGGACGAGGACGGGACGTAGGTAATGTGATTCCGAAGATGGAATCGGGACGATTGGATTTCATCGAGGGTGATGGCGCGGAGCGCCCGAAGGTTGTGTAGGATGTCGAGTTGTTCTTCGACATCGAGTTTAAGTGTGGCGGCGATGGATGGGAATCCAAAGAAGATTTCGTACGGTTTTCGGGCAGATGGAGGGAGTTCGGTGCCGAGAATGCGACCAAGGGAGGGAAGGAGGAGGTCCCAGGCGTCCGCGGCAAGGGGGCAATGAAAGAACCGATGGGCTTGGGTGTCCGTTGTGTCGGGGCAAAGTGTGCATGTGGGTGGTACGAGTACGTCGTAATGATGTCTCTGGATTTCCGTCGTCGCTTGTCCATGTGCGATCCTCCAAAGTTCCTCTGCTGCTCTCATCGGCGTAGGTGGGGTCCAAATTGACGCCCAGAACCCTGTGGGAGGAGAAAAGATCGGATTAGCAAAGCATTTAACAGGCAAGAAGTGTTCGGGTGGAGGTGGTAGCAAAATAGAAAATGAGTGGAGGTCCGGAGGCTCGGGTGGCGGAAGTTCAACTGGTGTTCCAAAGTGGAGTATGTGTCCAAAGCGGATTTGGAGAGCGGAGTCGTTGAATTTTGAAGAGTTGACGGCGAGTCGAGCATAGTGAATCGGTCCGTCAGAAAGTGCGGAAGTGGCGGCGTCGGAGAAAGTTTGGAAAAGTGGAAGTGGAGTGGCGAAAGTTGGTTTTGGTTTGAAGAGGTCGGAAAAGGCTGTGATTTGAAGAAGTTGTCGTATGTGGTGGTCAGGTGTGTCGAGTAGCATTGGGTAAGAAGGTGGGATGGTGAGAAGTTGACGAAGTGTGATTGTGGGTAGAAGAAGTGGAGGGTTAGCTATCAGGATGGAGAGTGCAGATTTAAGGAAAGGATCGGAAATAGAAACGGTGGTGGTGAGACAGATAAGCTGGAAAGGGGTGTAAGTAGAATTTGTGTGATGTGCCAACGAGTGCCGCGCAATACCGGTCCACATTCGTTTTCCCTCCACCAGCCGCTCCCAGAAGTCCAATCTTCCATCACGGTTCAGTACATCCAAGTCCACCACTGCCAGCCCTCCTGCAGCACGGGGTTCGCAGACTTTGTCTTTTGATACGCGATGTCTCTTGCCCATCCACAAGAACTTCACCGCCGCTCCTTGAATTTTCTTGAGGAAGTCCTTCGGTGGCGCGAAGGCGCCCATGACGTGGTGAAATGTTGCGTAGATTCGAGTGTTGATAAACTGGACGCGAGATCGTTGGGAAAAGTGGAAGATGGTGCCGTATCGAAGGTTCCGTAGGAGTTTTGCGAGGCGGGCGTCCCAATATGGCGTCAAGTTAGTCTGGAAAGAGAAAGGAAACCCAACCCACACCCAAATCTCGGTCAGGCTCCATTCCTTCACGTTGGGGAAGCGAAGCAGGCTCCCTGGCTTCTCATTCATCACCATCTGCCGCGATTTGTCAACCATGACACTTCCGCCGCTTGCCGACTTCCACTCAGTGACAAAAGTAGAGAGGCGTCGCTGGGCGTTTGGATCGGTGATGAGAGTCATGACGTCGTCGGCGAAGGATACGGCGGTAAGTACGGAAATTCGGGGGAGGTTTTGCGGAGATTTGACAAGTAGGGAGGAGATGGCGCGGAGGACGAGGCCGTCAATGAAAGGCTGGAAAGATACGAGATAGGTCGGGCAGGAGAGGCCGTCTCCTTGCCCGACACCTCGATTGAGTGGGATGGGAGGTGTGAGGAATCCGTTGATAATTACTCGGGCGTGTGCGAGCCCTGTAGCGTTCATCGTTCGCATGAGCGAAAGGAAGCGAGGTCCGCATCCTATCGCGGCAAAGCAGTCGATGATCCAGCTGTGGTCCACCATATCGTAGGCTTTCTCCTGGTCCAACGAGAGGAGCACGCCTTCTTCGTCGGGATTGCGGCGGAAGTAGTCGATAAGAAGATGGAGGTGGACCGCGGAATCGGCGCTGAGGCGCCCGGGGACGAAGCCGGCTTGGGAGTGAGGAATGACGTTGGGGAGATGTTTGTTGAGTCTTTTGACGATGCAGGAGGATTTGATCTTGCGACTCGCTTCCTTGAGGCCGACAGGGCGTTGATAATTGAGGTTGGAAGGGTCTGCGCCAGGTTTGTCGCGCTTGTAGATGAGCCGAATAATGGATAAGAGGTCGTGGCAGGCGGATCGTTCTTCGTCCCAGCATGCGTTGAAGAGGTCGGTGAGGTGTGGCGTAAACTCGTCTTTAAAGGTCTTGAAGAACTCGTAGGGAAGTCCTGATGCGCCTGGGCTGGAGCCATTCTTTTGGCGCGAGATGGACCTCAAGACCTCCTCCTCCGTGAAAGGCTCTTCGAGTTCCGCAATCGCTTCGTCCGAAAGGCGCCTCATGAATCGCTCGTCCTGGAGATGGGAGGGTATGGAAAGGTGTGCAAGTAGAGATTGGCGGTGGAGTCGTTGGCTAGGATCAGGTGGTGGGGGTGTAAATATGTTGAGAAAATGGTCGACGACTCCATTGAGGGCAGGTTCGAGAGCTGTCGTTTTGGTGCCGTCTTGAAGGAGGATACTTGGGATAGTAGTGGCGAGGATTCGCTTTGCTGCCGCTGCATTGAGCGCGTCGATGGCGTCGGGTCCTGTCTCGAGGTCTTGGAGATTTGCCTCCCACCGTGGAGGTCTAATTGAATCTAGACGTCCAACAGTCTGATTTGAAATGCTATCCGGGCTTTCAAGCGGTGGGTCATTGATATCCGACTCAATCCTTTTGGCTCTGGTTCTGGTCATTCGTAATGCGTAGGAGCGCCTGATAATTTTTCTTGCGGGTCACGAAGCCAATATCAAAGTCACCTCGGGCCAAATTACTGTTGTTTGCGCTAGGTCATCCATATTTCCCAGCGTAAAGGCGCGTCAGACTCGCCTCCCTTGAGTCTCAGAGCGAGCCTCTGAAACACCACGCGAGTGAGTGCAACTTGCTGTTGTCAGCCGCTGATACGACTAATTAATCTTGACAAGTACAGCGTCTGACGCCTCGCCTCTCTGTTCCGTTCTTCCCACTCGCCTGCACCGACTGCCCATCTCTAAAGATGCCAGGCTCCCCTTTCCTCAACGGAATGCCATCCTCTCCGTCCCCGAGTCTTCGAATCAAAAAGTTATTCAAATTCAGGAAACCAAATCAATCCGTCAGCGCTCCATCCTCGCCCATTCCGATTACCCTCACAAGAAACCCTTCAAGAATCACGCCGATCTCAAGCAGTACTCCACCTTCTGAACTACCAAAATCTTGGGAGGAGTGGGGAGAATTGTACGCCGAGGTTCGTGATCATTTTCGAGCTGGGAAAAGAGGGATCTGAGCTCACATTGTTTCACTGTCCTCAGGGACTTGTAGAATGGGAAGACCCGCCTCTTCCACCCGCGCCTCTAAACGAGGCGCCCCCAGGATCCTTTACCGAGCTTGGATTTTATCGAGCTCCAGCCCATCGCAACGAACAACAGCGGCAAAGGACGGTATCCTCGATAAACTTACCCCAATACAAGGATCTCGTTGGAAGCCACTGTTACCCGGCGGCGTCCAATAATCCTGCGCTACTCGACGTTCACGGACCCCTCAAAAAGCTCACCAATTACGCTCACAAACGCTTCGGGACCAACGGTGTCAGCTGTTCTGTACTTGACGATGGAATGCTGTACTATTTGGCGGAAGTCGGGTTTGGTTTGAGCACGTTGAAGCGGGAAAGTAAGCAAATTTTGGCGCTCGACGGTCTCGACGTCCGAGTCGACGTTTGCTGATGCCTGCCCCGAACAGCTACGCTATGTTCCCATACAATGCTCAAAGCCCAGACTGGGAATCCTTCTCCCTTTGTCTGCCTAAACATAGAAGCCGACTGGCGGTACGTTGGCTTCCGTTATCCCTGCGCTCGCAACTGGGGGCTTCGCTCAATAATTTGTCCACCAGGTTCAACCAAAACGACTTCGCTGTTTATACTCGGGGCTTCTACGCCGGAGCATCGATTGGTCTCCCATCACCTTACGAGTCTGAAGCGGTACAACCTGTTGGCATCTTTTGCCTCATCGACGAAGCACCTCGGACGACGTTCTCCGACCTCGACCGCGAAGACCTCGCCGAACTCGCCAAGCAAGCTGGTATCGAGATCCAAAAGTGGCTCAACGCGCGCGAGGAAAAGAGGAAAGCAGAGCTGGAGGAGAGGAAGGACAAGTGGATGAACGAGACGGGCGGTCTCGGAGTCTCGAAGCAAGCACCCGACGTCGCGGCGACAAAGGAAGCACCGACGGCAGAAATTGGAATGAGGACGACGGATCGCTCGCCGACTCTCTGGAGAACGAAGAGAAGGAGTGGAGTGGGTGGATCGTCATCTTACAAGAAAGCGAGCAAATTCACTGGGCAAGTTTCGGATAAAGCTCGGACTGTTTTCGACCTCTCGACACAGCTAGTAGGGGAAACACTTTCTCTCGATTTTACCTACATCGCAAAGATCTCTCTCCCCCGGGTCCTCCCTCCTTCGCCACTTCCAGGATCTTTCGAGACATACTCGGCGCCCAGCTCGCCAGCCTCCCTCGCCCCGGTTTCGCCACACCTTCAAATCGTATCCTCCCACAACCTACCACTTTCATCAATCTACTCTGTTCCTCTCCATTTATCTCTGCTCAACTCCTCGTCACCTTCGCTTCTGTTCCATTCTCAAGATCCGAAACTGGACCAGCCCGACGAGTTTGTCGCCGGATTGCTTTGGAGGATCGATGACCAGCATGTTTTGGGTGCTTTTTCGAACGACCCTAGGAGGACTTTTTCTAAGAATGATAGAGCCTTTGTCGGGAGATTTGCCGAAGATTTGAAGAAGTGGACAGGAGAAGAGCTTTGGACAGGTGATCAGTGGTGATGTTGGGTCTTGTTCGTTGGAGGGAGCTTTGTGCTTATGTGTCCCTGTCAGTCTTGTAAAATATTATATCCACTACATACTAGCCTGAAGAATCATTGTTCAGATTTGGTAAAATTTAAAAGGCGGAGCGTCGGTCTTGTATTTACAGCTTTCCCACGGTGTTCACAGTGTCCCTTTGTACTCGCGGTTGTCTTTGTTTCGTCACTACTTGCGACTCGCCCTTTCCCACCTTTTCAGTACCTCTTCGACAACCAACTACAGCTTCGAGGCATGTCTGAGGGTTACACGCCGTACGCAGTTCGGTCAGACTGGACGGACCTCGTTCCCATGAAGCAGGACGACGCCCCAAACGCTCTTGTTCCAATCGCTTACACAGCGCAATGTGAGGCGACTTGACTTCTGTTCAGGCTGAGAGACTAGCCCTAGGGGGATACGAGTCATGGAGCGGTGTTGAGAGGCTAGGGAAGGTGCGAGGTTGAGGGCTAGAGCGTCGGCGCTCATACGAAGGTGGGATGCCAGATAGCAGCAGGCAACGAGCTGTAAGATGGCTACCTATTCGCCTGGACCTACTGTAGCTACCTCGGAAGCAAGCTGGGAGGAAACCGAGCCGTACGGCGCTCCGCTCAACGACCACGAGCTGAACGCATTATTCAGCTTTGTCCGGTTCTTGCTTTAGAGCTGACAATATTCCTCAACCACTGCAGACCGTGACGCAATGGATCTCTTTCGAGCTCTCGTTAAAGCTGGCGAAAAGTCACCCCGAGCCCTCGACCTCACAGAAGACCTCATTCGTATGAACCCCGGTCACTACTCGATTTGGTGCGTACAGTTGCTCGAATATAACGGTAGGTTAAGTTCTAATCTCCAATGTTTGAAAAGGTCGTACCGCGCCAGAATTCTCCTCGAGACGCAGGCTGACCTTTCACTGGAGCTCGACCTGATGGACGAGCTCGTGAAGGAGCACCTCAAGAGCTACCAAGTCTGGTATGTTATCCGCTATATTTCGACTCACCCAAATTCACTGATGCGTGTATCTTCGAAGGCAACATCGCCGAACAATTGTCCTTGCTCTCGGATCGTCCTCTCGCGAGCTCCCTTTCACCTCTCGTGCTCTCTCCCTCGACTCCAAGAACTACCACACCTGGGCGTACCGTCAATGGGTCCTCTGCGAATTTTTCTCATCGTCGAAGGATGGGGAGAATGTGAAGGAGAAAGAAGTATGGGAGGGAGAAGGAAGGTATGTCGAAGGGCTATTGGAGGACGATATCAGGAACAATAGCGCGTGGAACCACCGATTCTTCTGTGAGGTTGCGAGGAGAGGGACAGTGAGCAAAGAGGTGCTAGATGGGGAGCTAGAGTGAGCACGAAGACTTCTTTCGCGGGATCGTGTTCATTGCTGACGCCCGGGTTCAGATTCGTCAAGTCGAAGCTTGCACTAGCCCCAAACAACCCAAGCGCTTGGAATTACATCCGAGGGTACCCATTCTTCCTTCTTAGACTTATGGCCCTTCTGCCGAAGTTTCTGACATCGGCTTTTTAATCCCATGCAGTCTTTTGAAAACAACTTCGACGCCACTCGCATCTTTGGTCCCCTTCGTCGCACCTTTCGCCATTCCGCCCACCCCTGATTCATCCTCTTCTTCCGACTCGTCGGCGTCCGAGACAGACTCTAAGCCGTCTTTACCCGCTTTCCTTGCTATTGAGTTTTTGGCGGACGCTTGTGCGGAGGAGGCAGTCAAGGGGAAAGCGGTAGAAAAGGGAAAAGAGGCAGCTGCTGTGAGTTCACTTACTCTATTCAACTTTTTGAGTGTGTAGAAAGACTGATTTCCCGCGTCCTTACCCTTATCGAAGTTGTTCGAGAGTCTGATCCAGTACGACCCTATTCGAACAAAGTACTGGCAATACCGTGCGGCACAGGTCGTCAAGGCTTGAAGTAGAGATGGTTTCAGAGTAAATAGCATATGTATGTAAGCAGTCTGTGTTTGTGTTTGCACTTCCTTCTGAACCGAGGAGAGCTCGAGGAGTGTTTCGCTGTCGGCGCTCACCCTCTTCGGAAATGCTGTTTGCGACAAGAAAAGAGCCTTGAAAGCCTGAAACCTACGAAGAACTACTAAACCGCAGGAAACTTCAAGCAGCCTGGCGGTGCTCTTACTGTAAGATTATCACCTTGTGAACTTCAGTTCCTCCTCTGAGACTTTCCCCGTCAAGCTGATGCATTCGTCCACCCAATTAGGACCGAAGCCCTTCCGAGGGTCGACATTGGGTGATGTCATTTGGGGGCTTGGGAAGTTGATCGCATTCAATCTGTCCTGCCCCTCTCTTTTCGCAAGAGAGCGAGCGACACTCAGCGAGAGTCAGCGAGTCTCTTTCTCTGCGCCCCACATCCCGCACAGAATCGTTAAGGTGGTCACACACAGCATTTGTCGCTGACCTTATCAACCTTCCCACTTTCACCTGATCCTTTACACTCTTCTGGACCACTCGAGAAACGATATGCCACGCTCTTCCACCACCTCACTCTCACCATTCTACCTCATCCTCGCCACCTCCCTCCTCGTCGCCTCCCCAGCTCACGGATCGACTCCCAACGATCCAGATTTCTTCAACTCGGTTGGAGACGAAGACTACTACGAGCCTTACGATCATGATTTGGCTGGGAAAGACGCTGAACATCGGGATCACGCGAAACACTATGAGAGGGCTGCGATGGAGGAGGATCTCGCGGAACAAGATCGGCTGCTGAGAGGGGATGTGGGAGGGGGGCCTAAAGATGGTGGGAGAGCCAGCAAAAACTTGGGTGATAGTTCGTACACTAAGGGAACAGGTAGGCCGCTCGCAGCGAATTAGGAAAGGAAACCTTTGCTAACCCGACGCTGGGTTCAATCTCAGTGATTCTGGCTTTCGTTACCCTCGTCCTGATGGCAGGGCTGGCAGCATGGCTTAAACGGAAGAAGATTGTGCGAAAGAAGGAGGGCATACCACCTACACCTGACATGAGAGCTCATCAGGGTGAAGCGGACAAAACTTTCCCGGGACCCGGAATGGGGAGGAGAAGAGCGGTGGCACCCAAAGAGAACCATTTTCTCGCACCACCTCATTGATAGTTGATGGTCGAAATGTTGATAATTGGATTGCACCTTTCGGATGTGTTTCGGACGTAAATACAGATTATTGGATGGTGGCGAGACGCCATCAGAACCTCAACGCCTCAAGCGCTCTGCTGGACTTGACGAAAAGAGTGCAGATCGATACGATACCTGGGAAAAGAGCGGTGAATATGGGCCACCTAATCTGCCGTGTCTTTGGTAACTCACCTGCAACGTAAGTCACGCTTCTCGCATTTGCTGGTCCTTCCTTGGTCGTGTTGATGTACAAGAGCTGTCCGAGCAGGATCATTAGCAAGGAGCTCGAACCAAAGGCAATTTTTACAAAGCTCACGTTGTACAAAACCCTACTACCAAGATAAAAAGCCGCGAAGCCGTTCAAAGTCGTCGCGGAAAGTTTGGCGACGTTTCCAGCCAAGATTGAGACGGCAAAGAGTGCCATCGTCTCGAATCCGTTCTGACTGGCAGCCTCAGCTCGTAGGTACTTCTTCACGACCTGGTAAAATTGTCGAGTCAAATCAGCGACCAAATTAGTCGAGAGCGTCAACGCGTTAGAAGAGTTGCGACTAACAGGTGTCTGCTTCTCGAGAGCGCGGCATCTCTGGATGAACCTGGAGTTCAAAGTGTGAGCTACCAGAATGGAGACAACGGAAGTTTTGAATTGACGCACTCTCTCGGTTCCGCGTTGGTGAAGTCCGGGAGTTCCTTTGAGGACTTGCTCAACCCCGCTGCGTAGAAGTGAGGACCTGCGAAGCAATGTCAGCTCCAGCTCCCCTTTTGAATCTTGTGCGAGATAAACAACCCATGGCGACAACCTGTAAGCACTCGACGTCAGTATGCCAGCGACAATAATACGCATCCGGGAGGCGATGAACGTACCCAAGCGGCTGGAATCGCGTAGTAAGAGTAGTTGGAGGACATCGTTTAGTTGTTTGTTGAGGTAAGGGTGTACTTAGTGGGAGGGGGAGGGAGAGCGTCAAGGCCTCGTCCCATGAGGTTGTCGACGTCGATCTTACGGTCTGGACGGATGCAACCGGCGACTTCGTCGTCATCGCAGCGATATGTTGGAAAAGGTATGGAAGAGAAGGGGGACAGAAACAATGTTTACACAGTCCTTATCTCTCTCTCTTCGCTGAATTGCTTACACGCCGCCACTCCCGAAAAAAAATTCACCACCATTTCAGTGGCTGTTACCGTACGTACACCAGACCAAGACCAGACTCTCGTGTCAAAAGTCAGTAGCTTGCAGCTGCGAGAAAGGAAATAAAATGACTGGAGAACCACAGAACTCACTGAAAATTCGAAGTCTTGACAACTTGCCGTCACAAGAAAGAAGCACTGAGCTTACGCATATTCCAGAGAAATAGACTTTATCTAGTAATACCGGCACTCCCAAAAAGTGCGAGCAGGGACTGTAATGCCCGAAAGCAGTGGGTGTGAAATCAAATCACAGGTATGCCTATGTTAGCAGTGATTCTTGCTCCTCGCTCGCTCCAATCGCAAGTCTGGAGGTCAGAGCATGATCTCTGATCGCGAGAGAGAACAGCGGCTAGATGTGTTGATTTAACAGCCTTTCAGGTTTAAAGCATACCATCGTCACGAAGCCCAGGTGGACAGCGAGGTAGAGGCTAAGAAGAAAGAAGTTTATAGGCATTCTTTTCATGGCCTCTGCAAGCGATACCGACGTCGAAGAACGCCGGCAGTGCAAGTTTTACTGCTCGGGCAGCGGAGTCATTAGGTCCGAGCCCACTAGCGTGAGGTCACACGGATCAAACTTTCTCTTGTTGTGCCAAACGACGAGGGTGGGCGAGAAGGAAAAGAGAAGAAGAAGGGGGCGGTGCTCCTGAAATTGACTGGGCTATCTTTGGACCCCTGAAGATTTGAGTGTGGTGAACCAAGCGCTGGAAGGGGTTTCGCTCGTACAGGTCATTTGCACGTGATTCCGTGCCAACCAAACCAGCTTACATGTATAAGGTCAGACGCTCGACGGAACATATGGAACAAAGCCGGTAACTAGTTTTACTGTACGAGTGTGAGCAGTTTGGGAGGCAGTGGAAGTAAAGGACACACTCGTGACTCGCATTTCGCATACATACGAGCATGCGCAAATGTTCCAAGCTTAGCTACTGGTCCATCCTCCACCGTTATTCAATTATCTGATTAGTACCACTTCGCATTTCATGCATCCTGTTATTGTTGTCCAAAACCGGTCGACTCTGGGCATGCGCCACCGCTCCTGCGAAGCTGAAGTCGACGGGGGGCCGTCGGGGCCTGAGGCTGGCGACTAAGCTTGCGTCGCCCGCCGGACGCGGACCTATTCGAGACGGACAGTTCGCATGATGAGACCAGTGACTTGAAGTCTTCTTATAGACCGGGGTAGTCCGGAGCGACTGGCTGGCGTGGAGTCGCTCAGCGCGAAGGCATAGCGATTATAAGACCGTGGTCACGCGTGGCAGCATTATACGAAAGATACTACTGATTCCTGAAGACACCAATAGACATGTAAGCTTTCGCCATCCCACCACGGAGTGACACGACATGGCGGTGACGTACCAACTCATACGCCACTACTACCAACGGTTCGGGCTACTTGCTCATCGGTCCCCTCCTCCTAGCTTCCCTCTTCTCCAATCCCGTTCCCTTCCCTTCTCCAATCCCCAGATTATCCATCTCAACACCTTGCTCATCCTCCCTCCATTTCGGTCTCTGCTCCCTCATCTGCTTCACTTTGTTCTCGCCTTCTTTTGCTTTCCTCCATAACCTCTCTGTTAAGCCTTCCCTCTTTTCACCCGGTCCTAATGCCTTGTGTTTTCTGTTTTGTAGCCATTGATCGTCTTCGTCTGCTTCTGGTGGAGCTGGTGAGGGAGAGGTTGAGAGTGGTTTTGGAGGTGGGGGACGTGTTTGATCAGAT